>JASANB010004188.1:0-110142 GCA_030248155.1 Sabatieria punctata
GGTCCTCTTCACAAACACAATTTTTCTATCAACAGTCAGCTTAGCTATTTTTGGCTCAGTTACTTGCTGTTTGTACAATATTTTCTAGGCGTCGTGAATGGAAAAATAGGATTTTAACAAAGAATTATCATTTTCAACTAGTCCTTCTTTCAAATTCGTTTTAGCGGCCATGAGAAAAAGCAGTGTTGTACATGTGGTTGGTGGATAGTAGAGATGTGCACGGGCCGGGCATGCCCGTCAACGATTTTGGACGGGCCGGGCCCAATTTTGATGCCCGTCGGGTATGCATAAATAACAGCAGAATACAAAAAGGAACACCTTGATTAGCTTAGCATTGCCGCAAATGAATTCAAAATACGCGCCGTTCTACCGTATTCAGAATTATTTTAACAGTAATTTCAGCCTTAGTGCCGTTCGTACACAAGCCTTACCCCACCTGCCGACCAACTCAATTTTAAGCCTCAATTTGGAGCTCAGGCTTAGATTCAAGTGCACACTTTGATTTATAGGGTTGCGCTTCTGCGTCTGGCTTTAAAAAGGGTGTCAACCACCCCCACTGCCCTGGATATGTAATGTACATTGTATGGTATTAGTACATTGTGTATCATTATCAATGACAAAAAACCCCAATATCCAATTCCTGGAAAACAACCAGATACCAGTTCGCATTCATACATGGGCCGGGGGGTAAGGGGTATACCCCTCCCCCTCGGTCGGCCATACCCCCCCCCTCGGCCGGCCATACCACCCCCTCGGCTAGCCACGCCCCCCCCCTCCCGGAGGGAGGAAAATTTCGCTTATTTAAGGCAAAATAGGCGTTTTTTGGGGACCCCCCCCCCCCCCCCCGAGGTCTCAACCCCCCTACCCCCCTCCGGATTTTTCCGGCCCATGTATGTTCGCACTCTAATTAAAAGCAAGCATAAAATTGAAATTCGCTGTTTTAAAATGCCAATTTCCAAAGCTTAACATGAAATTTAGCTTTTAATCTAAAAATTCATGCCAAATTTTCAAAAATTTAGTAAGACAAAGAAAAATTAACGGGCCGGACAGGGCCGGGCCCGATTTTGATGCCCGTCGGGCATGGCGGGCCGGGCATGCCTCACCTGATCGGCCCGCCGGGCCGGGCCGGAAAAAAGGTGCCCGTGCACATCTCTAGTGGATAGAAGGAAAAGTACGTACTCGTGAGGGCAGAATCTGGTCCTTGTGTCTCTGGAACGTTAGCAGAGCGCGCCGCCGCAGTCGTCTGGCTGTATAGGAGTCGGCCAGTCGCAGACGATCGCAAACGTTCTCTCGTGACAGATCAAAGCACAACGCAGACTCACACATCCGCTTGAGACGGTCCAGACAGTACCTAGAGCAAACCTTATTATAATTTGTTTCACTGTCCACTCACATCTCAGCTCAGCCTACATTCACACGGAAATAACTTGCGTCACTGAAAAAGAGAAAAATGCAGCCAATAAAAGAGTCGATAAAGGATAGATTCGTTAGGTTTCGTTGTCAATTCGATTTGGTTAGGATCGTGTCGTGGATAACCATGTCGTTATCTCATGATTAGGGAACGATCGGAATTCCTGTTCTGAAGTTAGAGGCCTCGGAATTTATCGGAACTTTAGTTAAATTTTAGAAACTGAACACCATTTCTTGGATACTGTGTGACTAAACAAACGGATAACAAAAAACAAGTTGTCTAAACAAGAAGAACGGCTGGCAGGCAATGTGAGCAAACAAATAGCCCAACTTACTTGTCAGCAGCAGCCAAGACCTCTGCAGCCCTGTGATTCAGATCAGAACAACGGTCCGTGTAGATAAAATCCAACATGGCTTGCACTGACTCCGGAGTCACATCCTCCAGTGTCGCCTATAACCACTGCTTGCACAGGGTGTCGCCCAAGAAAGAGATATGCAAAGCCTCATCTTCATCCATCACTGTGCAATGCTGCATTTTCGTTTCATTATTATCATTGACGTTTCGGCTGTTAACTAGTCGAATGCATAGACGGGACCGCGCGTGGTTAAGGTAGAATTCTGCCTGCCATTTCTATGCCTAAAATTCCCTCACCCTACCCGACACAGCACCAACGTTGATAGACCAAGAATTTGCAAAAATAGACGACTGCTGAATTTGCCTAATACTTCAAAGAACTTGAACCTTGCTGAACTACATAGTAAAACGGACTTGCCCTCAAGACAAATTTTCATGTACGGACTAACAAGTATGTGCTCTAATAATAACAACATAAGCTTTGTTGCACTAAAATTGATTTCTCTTAATGCTCATTAAAAACGGTATTAGTAAACTCTTCTAACGCTCATGACAGAGCTGAACTACTGACGCACAAGTTTGAAAAGCATTCTCAGTATAGAACTAACAGTTTTAGTGGTTTGAGAAGGTCCACTGCCCGACCACCACGAAAATTTTTTGAAAAGTTAGCCTTCAAAACACACTGACATTGACAAGATTATTGGCACTATTCATTGCTGCCTCTACAACCTACTGAATGCATACTTTTATTACTTTTATGGAGTGATGCCCAAAATTTCCTCTCACAAGATCCAAAATCCCCTGACTTTCCCCAGATAACCAGACAAATTTTAAATCCCCAGACATTCCCTTACCACCTGACATCCCTGACCCTCATAAACCCTTAGGGCTCAGCAGTTCCGGAATCGTTCCCAAATCGCTCAAACTCGACGCAGCACTGATTAGCTTGCAACTATGGGCAAGAACTCGAGCTTTAGATCAGATGCCTGAATTAATCCGACAGCTCTACGAAAAGTTATTCGCAAAAGCCGCCAATTATAACAGACTTTAGAAAAGCGGCGGACGCAAAACGAAAATTACGATTAACTTTTCGGTAAGGCGCCAGTAATCAAATAATCGATGCCTACCTCGCTGTTCTGGGCTTCCTTGTTCTCAGCGTGACCAAACATGGCAGCAAAAACGGGAGAGCGGGCAGCCAGTATTGCCTTGTGGGCTTGGTACGAGCGACGACCCACGTTCAAAATGCAGTCAGTCAATTCTTTCTGATCGAAGAAACTCCCTAGATCGTGACCTAAAATACTGAGTGACTGCAAATAAACAACTAATTTATGGCACTGTATTGTTACATTCAACCATCTATCTAACAATCGTTCGGAAAGTTTGGGTCGATCCGAGATCCGATTTGCGGGGACCTTACGGCCTACGATCAGACTCGTGGTTCATTTCGCTACCCCCATGATTCGTCATCTCGGACGTTGCCCTTCTTTCACTGCCAGCCACTCCACTCCTAGCCATGATTCTGACAGCTCCCGACGGCCGCCGGTGCCCCATATGCCAGAGGGCTCCCGGCATAGTTGGTTTCTCAGACAGCTTCTGACTTCGTAGATCTTCTTCTCCAACACGGCATGCTTTGTGGAGCGGCTTCGGTGCAACGGAAGATCCAGTCGGTTCCCATTTTACCTACTCGCTGTCACGAGCTTTCGGTGGCCTGCGTGAAGCTTTGTGCCGACGACCAACTCTGCGGCAAGAAACTTGCTGCGTCGTGAGGATGAGCGCACGACGACGCGCACAGTGGCTTTGCGGTGCATACGGCCCCGTTTCCCCGCACAGTTGGTGTAGTGATTAAGGCTGACGACACTCCACAAAACCGGGTTGGGTTAAGTTGGCCGAAATCATTTGGCCGAATGTTCAGTTGGCCGAAAACCATTTCGCCGACTGTACGATTCGCCGAATGAAAAAATAATATGTTCAGGTAGGTAGTCTATGACCCTCAGACTTAACAGAACATCAGAGAGAGAGAGAGAGAGAGAGAGAGAGAGAGAGAGAGAGAGAGAGAGAGAGAGAGTGATTTTCGGCCAACTGAACATTCGGCGAAACGTTTTCGGCCAACTGATTTTCGGCGAAAGGATTTCGGCCAACTGATCGTCTCCCCACAAAACCACAGTCCGCTGTGCAGTGGCCCAGCCTAATGCAAGTTCATTCGGCGAACAAGTCCTTGTCGCAAACAGTTGGTCGGTGACCTGAAAGCCCCATAACGGAAAGCATGCTTGGACGGAGACCTCTTGGCTCACTAAAAGTGGTTAATCCAGCACAAACCACGGGCTCGCCGTACCGGGACGGCCGTTGGGCCGCTCTCTTTTTTAATGGACCGATTTCCCACCGCTGGAACGAACTGGTCGATCCATTTTGATCCAAGCATGCTGGAAGCTAGCGGTTGGGCAGTGAAAGAAGGGCGATGCCGTACGCTCGGCATACATACAACAGGTTGCGAAAAGGGCCGCAAGGCCTGATCGTAGGACTTCGGCCCGCCGTCACATCGTTTCGTATGACCCCGTTCGACCAGCCAGTCCATAATCCCTAATAATACTAGAACAAAACGGGCCTAATTGCTCAACCAAACAAGGAATTTTTACTGATTATTGCTCCTCAAACCAAGCTCAAAAGAAAAGAGAATGGGTGAAAAGAGACTAACTGAGTGTGCCAGCGTGCGTAACAAGTCCAGCTTCGGACGAGGCCGACAGGTCGCAGGTATCGTCAAAGTTGATTTCTTTACTGACGTGATCCCCGAACACTGTCAGTTCAACGCCCACCGTCAACGTGTCCTCCGGTAGAAAGCTTGAAGCCCGTTTCTGCAGAGAAAACTTTAGTCTTAGAGCTAATGACTGCACAAGATGAAAGTGAAACCTTGAGAGTGTCCATTGAATAAAACTTTGACGCCGTCACTATTCCACCTTTGTTTATAGTGACGATATTTCGGTTGAGTGCGCATCCTTTTGCCCCTTCGGTGGTCTCAATATAGAAGTTGACACGAAACCGCAGTTTCGGGCTGGGACACTCTGAAGACAATCTCAATTACCAAGACACGACGTTCTTCGCCATCTTACGCTTACAGCTTATACTACCCATTTTAGACAAATTCCTGGCCAGAATATAGAGGGTGTCAAAGTGTCCCATGTCTTATCGTTAGCGGCGCCGGACAATGTGCGGAAGTGCTATTTTTGAAACCGAAAAAATTCTTCTAAATCGATTTCATTGTCAAAAAGACATTGTGAAGCTGTGGAATACAGTTAGAGAATTATTTGAATGAGGAAAATGCGCTGAAAATTTTGTTTTCATATAAAGTTTGCTTGTGCTACAAAACTTAATCAAAATCTATGCGGAAAAAGCATACTGGATAATCAGAGAGGTTAATTTTAGAGTGTCTTGCCCTTCTGATGGCAAGCTGATACTGTTCAACTGATTTCTGTCCATTTTGAACAGAACAGAAAACCATCTTTTTCTATGCATTCTTCCCCTTTTACTCAAAAATACATAAATCAGAAAATCAAGTCAGTTTTCACAGATCCATAACATAATCATATTGTAATAGTAATATGCCTGTAATAAATGTTATCGCGACTCGTTTATTCAACAAAAAATCTTTTATTTGGAACAGCAAATTCTAAATCTACAAAACCCCAAAAAATCTTCAAACTAGCTAGTGTAAAATATTGATGGGCATGGGGGTAAAAACACCAATACCCAATATTGGAAAATGACCCAATATACTGTTTCATCTCTACTGCTTTGTGATCTCATCGACCATGACAATTGCAAGCGCTGAACGAAGATGACGCTACCTCCATCGTCTCGTGGAATCTGCCAGTGGTTTTTGGAACCGAGATCTTGACGATCAGTTCCAGATGGAGGAATCATATGATCCGAAAGGCTCAGTTCAAGCTAAATGTGCGCCGTGCCTTTGACAATTTCAGTGATTTCACGTTTTGTTGAATACGCTATGTCTTCCGATGTGCAGGGGGCCTTTCGGCCTGCGATCAGACTCGAGGTCCATTTCGCTTCCCCGTGATTCGTCATCTCGGACGTTGCCCTTCTTTCACTGCCAGCCACTCCTAGCCATGATGCTGGGTGCCGGTCACCAGGAGGGCGGCCGGCGTGTCGATGCCATGATGCTGACAGCTCCCGACGGCCGAGGGCTCCCCGGCATAGTTGGTTTCTCAGACAGCTTCTGACATCGTAGATGTTCTTCCCAACGCGGCATGCTTTGTGGAGCGGCTTCGGTGCAACGGCAGATCCAGTTGGTTCCCATTTTACCTACTCGCTGTAACCAGCTTTCGGTGGCCTGGGTGGAGCGTTGTGCCAACGACCAACTCTTTGCAGCAAGAAACTTGCCGCGCCGAGAGGATGAACCACTACAACCGCTAGGGATGCAGTGACCGCCGTGACTCAGAGGCAGCGAGCTACCCACTGAGCCAACGTTGCGGCACGCTATGTCTTTCAATGGATATTGAAAAAAATGGCAGGCGTGTATGTAAGTTATACTTAGCACTAAATTTGCTTGAAATTTGGTTGAATTCCGTTAACATAGTGGTGCGCCGCTAACGATCAAACGTGGGACACCTCTACATTTCGGAACATTCGGCCCACCCTACTGCGGCGAACTGATCGGATCCCTTCCAGGACTGTCTACTGCTCACTTGTCTACAGCACAGGAATAGCGAGTTTGATTAATGGACGAGGGGATGAAGTTAACTCTGGGTAGACAGACCTTCTCCTCGATCATTTACAACGTCAGGCAGCTTTTAAAGATAACTGTTACTTTGAATTTGCAGAAACAGCGACAAGAAGCCCCTGCACTCATCATCTTTGCCGCACGGAAACAACTTGAGACGAAAGCGATACTGACTGTTTGAAGTTCCAAAAGGGCTGAAACACCGAACTGTTTCACTAAATCTATCATTCCCAAGTCATCCGCGTCTGAGGGGTTGAGGTCTGAGCCCAATTTGGGAACGGGTCTGATAGAGTGCTAAAATATTACATCTAATACCCTAAGTTAAATTATACACTACAACTATGGGCTTGAATTTATAGTCGTGCTCTCAGTGACAGACAGATGCGTTTTGTTCATTCCGTCTTGCTATGTGCAAATAAGGTAGCAGACTAATTATATGTAGAGTAAGACTACAGTTTGAAAGGTACCTAGATTCTAAGAAGTCGCCTATTGTGCTGAGCTCTTGTTGTACGGAGAATTGGTCGATCGTCCAACGGTGCACGAACCGAATTGTCTCCATGCTGGTTGAACTGGCAGAAATACATAAAGACTGACTATCAGTTGACGACGAATCCATTGCCGACGAGCATCGGCGGCCCATATCATCTGCATCAAAGGCAACGTCCATCTCTTACTGCTTTTACGCCTTCCACTCTACAGAACGCCCTTAACAACAGTAGTATTCAAACTCAGTTGCACTCAGCATTTTGAAATGGCAGCTCAGGTGGGTACCTATAACTGGGGTAAAACTCAGTAAAAAGGTCACAAATCCTTAGGCTTAGGCGGCTTATGACCAAAAAATACGACGTTCAGCTAGATCGCGGACCCGGCGGTGCTGATTTTGTCTTGGAAAACAGGGCCGTACGTACCTTATGCTGATGCGTATGTAGGGGTTCTTTTAGTTTTGAAAAACAGGACCTCCGTGCGTAGCTTATGCTGAGGCGTATCTAGGGGTTCTTTTAGTTTTGGAAAACAGGCCCTCCTGAGCGTTTTCGAAAACAAAACCAGCACCGGGTCCACTATTTAGCTCCACGTCCAAAAACGTACTGATTATAGTTTCACAACGATCGATCAGTCCACGGCCTTGCTACATAGAGTACTTGGCTAGGTATTAGCCTATTTAGCTGTGCGGAACCAACGTTAAGGTTCCTTGGCTAACTAGGTACCAAATTAGCAGGGAAAATATGTCCAATTAGGTATCTAATTTACTTTATTTAGTCAAGGATTATTAGGATCCGGCATAAAAATTTTGTGGGCGCCGAAATGCGACAGTCGAAATTGCCGAAAAGACGTCCCCTGGCGCACAGATTTCGGGAAAAAGGGTTTGCCGCCCTTCTGGTTAACCGATTTGCAATCGGTCTTTTTTAGAAAAAAAGTTCAGGGATTTATACAGATGTTGCCGCTTTCACTTTTACTCAAACTTGTTTACTTTAATGATTTTTAGAAGGAGGAACTTTAGTAAAAAAATTCTTTTGCGCAAAACTAGTATTTCTAGTTGTCTGGCCATCAGGTGAACACGAAAAAACGAAAATTCGGGTTCAGTTTACTATAGGCAGCACTAAAAATCAACTGTAAACACTAAATTGACGCTTCGCTCGCGCTTCGGATTTGACGTTGTTTCACTATGGAAAATTGAATTTTTTTCACTCTTTTCGCATTTGCGCAAGAACGACTGAACGGAATCGCAGGTGAAATACCTCACTATATGGCCCGTTTTGAGCGCTTTCAGATGATATCGGTCCTGTTTCACAACAAGTTGAAACCGTTTATCGCTTTAACAAAATGTTAATCCTGGAGCCAGTTCCTTACTTTTCTGGATGAGTTTTACAACACTTCTTCATCGGCATTTCAGAGAACCGATACACTTTCTTTCTGCTTTCAAAATTATATAGTTCTTACGTTTTTTAAAATAAAAATGTGGCAACCGTCTGCTTATGCGCACTTATCGCCGGTTAGTGGCTACGAAACGTAAAGTATGCGCACTTATCGCCGGTGTCACTTTTTCGTCTTTTTTGCAAAAAATAAATAAAGTTTTCAAATCGCAAAAAAATGAATTCTACTGGTTTTAAGTTAATTTTTTTGCATATTCATCCATCTCTAACTTTTCTCTATCGAATCAAGCGCAATGTCAGCGGTTTTCTGCAATTTTAATTTTTTTATGCCGGACCCTAGGATTATGTAAGTAACGTAGGGGTGGGCAAAGAAATTTCGATTTTTCCAGAAGATCGTCTTGTGGCGTGTAGGAAATTTTAAGAGTTCAACAAAACAAACCGCACTCAAAAATGTGCAGTAGTTCCTCGAGTTATGTATGACCTTCTGAACTTTAATCCACCGGACGGGCACAAATCGCCTCCCCAAGAAGTTGGAAAATTGAAAATATAAAAAATGGAAAATGCTTCCCAACAATTTGGAAATTAGGAAAACATGCACAATAACAACCAACATCACAGGGATGCAACAAAATTTGCATATCGGTAACGCCGGCAATTCGGCAACGGTATGAGATCCCGCCATCACAATAGACGCGTATGTCTTTCCAAAAGTTCCACGGAACGGAATGGCATTCCAAGAATGGCTATGAGTTTTCGTCTGTGCTTTTGCTGCGTTCATCTCATCTGACTTTTTTTTTGTATTTCTCGCCCTGGCCATCAGCGATTAGCTGTTGATATCAGGCCAACAGACGCACCTTTTCGTATGGCAGAGTGGGACGTTACCTACGAAAAGATGTTTGACACATCTTGAGAAGGGAAAGAAAGAGTAGAGGGTGGGGAAGAAATAGGAAGGAGATAGGGGCGTGTAATGAGAGCTTGTTCATCTGATATTCCTTGTGGTCTCAGCAAACCGGAGCAAGAGGAGTAGCATCGGCAGTGAAACCATCATGAGGCATGGAACCAGACCACAATGGTAGTATTGGACACTGAGAATCGGGGCTGAAAAGCGTTATAAAGAGTGAGCGAAGCTGTGGTTGTGGTGATCAGGCCGGTGAATGGCTGAGAGAAAAGCCACATCAATGAACCGAGTCGCTGAGTCGATAATGCAGCTCGGCAGCCCAGCAACGAAGTGTGCAACACTTGCAGCTGAGAATATGGAGAAGATAAGCAGCATGGAGCTGTAAGAGAAAATTAGGTAGGGGTAGAGGAATCACACACTCAGGAAGTGATAAAGCAAGTGTGGCCACAAGATCTTCAGCACTCTAAACCATAAGTCCCCAGTGGCTTTGATCAGATCCTGAGCTATGAGCAAGATAATAATAGAGTGAAGATTTGGAAGAAAGAGTGAGTATGAATGGTTAGACGAAAGTGTGAGTGGGCGTTAGCAGTAAAGCAGCTTTGACTTGCAAAGCAAACCAAGCCTGCCTTACTCCCCCCTCCACTATAGGGAAGTCCCCACTCGTGGGAGGGGCTCATCTGACTACTGTCGCATTTTAGCTGCACAAGTGCCTATTCTAACAGCAGTTGAGCACTTACATGCACTATGCATGCACGTATTCGTAAACTTCACTTACAGGCTGATATATAGCACTGGAGGCAGCTTTGTGCCTATCTATCTTTTTCCGCACAAGATAACACCAACCGTTTAGATTTTCTGTTGTGATACGGTATGAGGTAGAGGCGAAGGAAGAAAGGGAAAGAAGAGAAGAAATTTGAAGAGAAGATAGAAGTAGGGAGCAGAAGGAAGGAAGAAGAAGAAAAGAAAGAAGAAGAGGAAGAGAAAGAAGTTATGTGGATGAAGAGGAAGAGAGTAAGAAAAGAAGGAAGGAAGATGGGGGAGAAAGAGAAGGAAGAGAAAGGATGTTTGGAGGAAGAAGGAAGAAGAGGAAGAAGAAGGTGAAGAAGATGAGGAGAAGAGTGCTGAGAGGAGAGAGAGTGATGAGGAAGAAACTTATGTCGAGCGAGATTTTGAGCAGTAAAAGGATGACCCCCACCTGCAAACCATGTGCGCCTGGCGCACACCCCAACAGTTCGCGTTTTTTAAACTGTTCGCGCCGCGCGAATTGGCCGCGAACTTTTCGATATGAGTCATACACACGTTATAAGACGCCGGCGCGAACTGTTTGAAACAATTTGCCCATACGTAATTAGGCAAAACCCGAACTGTTGTAAACAATTCGCGCCAAACCCGGTTTGCGCGATCGGGTTAAAGAGAAGGATGGTGAGGAAGAAGTTGAGAATGAAGAGAATGAGAGTTGAGAGGAGAAGAAGAAAGCGAGCGAGAAGAAGAAGAAGACGGAGAAGGAGTATGGTAAATCGTTCTAGTTCGTTTAACAAGAGACGGCAGTCTGTTTCACCGATGACAAGTCAACAGATGCAAGCGAAGGCACAGAAAGGCCGCAACTTCGCGCGCAACAGATCGAACCAGCACGCTGTCAGTGCAGAGCAGCTTATCGGAGACGCGGAGTCAACAGAGGCAAAGCAGTTCTCACAGTTCGTTCATTCCCGATTGTCAGGCACAGCGGCGGCCCAGTTGATACTCGTGAGGGGGAGTGATGAAGGAATGCATGATTCAGAGTGTTTGTAGTATCGAGTTATCGAGCGGTTGTGTGTGTGCGTGCGCTTGAGAGTGTTTGTGTGTTGTGTTGTGTACGACTTTACTAGTAAAGACCTCCACTTTCCTTTCAGTATGTATGTGCAGTTCTAGTCATTTGTGATACTCCGTTTTCAATTTTCTTGTTACATAGAAAGTAAGGTGAAAAAGTTAGGCATGTGCAAGAGCGTAGCTGGAAATCGATCGAACCCAGCACCTTTGGATTTCCGGTCCAATGCACTAACCACTATGCTACACGCCGATGCCAGACAAACACCTTAACTAGACCCTTGACAAGCCAGACAAACAATGGGGAGCGGACCAATGGCCTCACCTCAACCCATTTTCGAATTTAGATTATGAATTGCTAGATATTTGATACCCATTTGGTCATCACTGTGACTACTTACGACTACGTACTGACGCTGCCTGCAATTTAGAAATCGACTTATGTATGCTCAACGAAAAATAACCCTATTTACTCCAAATCTATTTTACCTCAGATTTAGATTTGTATTTATTTTATTTGTATATTTTGTTAGTATAACACAACAAATCCAACCATCAGATTGAAAAACCAGCAAAACTTGGTGTACCTCTGTGTACCACAGCGTACCGTACGGCCTCACCGTTTCCGTTTTTCTGGGGAGGCGATTTGTATACGCGCCTTAATCCACAACGTAGTAGGAAACCCCCTCCTACGCCCCACTGGCGGGGAGATCACCCGAATTGCAAATTTTAAACACAGACGACTAAATGTGGCATCAAACGACTGCTGACAATCTCTTGATTATTATTTAACACATCAACATCTAATTACTGCATCATGCAGTAATTAGATTTTGATGTGTAAAATAATACTGAATAATGAATAATATAGCATTCAGCTTTACCTCAGATACCACGACTGTTTTATGGAAACGGCACACATATGACTTTTAGGCGTTCCCACTAACTCAATCCAATCCGCATGTTTTCCTGCAGAATTTAGCATAGAATTGTAGCCAAGCGTCACATCTATTAGGGTCTCAATAGCGCAGGGTCTCAATAACAAAGCAATTGTCGAGCAACACCCAGTATATTTTCAGGAAACATACTTTATAACACCACAGAAATACCATAAATGATAGCTCAGACACTGTACCATCAAAGCAGGACCAAAATCACAGAAATTTAAAAGCATCTTTCCTACAGTCAGCGACTACGTCCAAACTTTGTTATCTTGGTTGGCTCGCGCACTGGGCTTAGCACCAGAAATAGTGAACTTATTGACCAGGTTTTTGCACATGCAGTTAAAAAATTGTCACAAGAATTCTGGCAAACGAGTGACTCTGCAGACAGGAAAGCTCAGACACGAGAATGTCCAGCAACTGCAAATCCTCTTCTAACAGCAACAAGACGGTTTCATTCAACCATACATGTACTAGGGTGGTTTGGGGTGGTTACCCCCTGCTGGAAAGGCCAAAGGAAAGTCACAATCTTTCGACACGTATGTACCTCGCATGCAATGCACTCATTGCTAAATCTTTCCGAATGTTATGTTTTACTGGCTTACACTGTTGAATTTTGGCTGTCACAACAAGTAAACTGGTGCAAGAGTTAGAGAAGCAAGACAGAGCAAGATGTATCAGTTAGACAAGAATGATGATGGAAATTGATCCAAGCTGGCACACCAGTAGAATAGTAGAGACAACGATTAGTACAGTTCCCAGCTGACACATCTTCGACGTTATTTTGAGGCCGCACTTGTCCTGTCGCACAAGCTCGTCACTGGGATTGCTGACGCATTCCTTGAACGACTCCCCAGCGCAACAAGACTCCGGCACTTTGCACTGACTGACGTTAAACTTCTGCTCACATTCCGCAGTCCAGTGATCGGCCGTCTTTTCTGTCGGTTGCAAGCTTCGCCATCCGTTCAGGCCGCAGCACTCCAGTACTCTGTGTATCTCAGCAGTTTCGTCTTTGTCCGCATGTCGCCACCAATAGAGCTTCAGGCCTTCACTGTTGGTCACTTGTTCAGGGTAGAAACAGCCCACAAACACCAACTCGGTCGACGCCCAAACACTACCGAAGAAGACGGCCCAGATCAGCACTCCGACACAGGCGTGGAGGTAGAAGTAGGAGCGTCTGTTGTGCACCGCACACAAAATACCTATCAGTTCATGAAAGATTGCAGCAACACTTATCGAAATCAGCACTCCACACGAGGTGGTGACCCCTTTGCCTCCTTGTGCTACGTTGGCCAGCTCCAGCAGAGCACCGTAACCGCTACGTGCCATTGCCACACACGATACGACCAGTAGCGAAATCAGTTTGACTCCGCCCAGCAGCAACAGACCGACTCTTGCAAACCATGGCACTGCATCGGGGCCGCCGACTTGAAGGTTGAACGTTTTGGCCGACAACCACCGACTGCCTTTTCTCACTTCCTCCTTCAGTAACTGCAGAGCGCCGCCTACTTTGGCCGTCACAACGGTACTGACTGACGACTGTGCCGACGGCTGTGTCGTCTCACTCCGGCTCCAGTTTGACGCCGCCTCTTCTAAGCTCAACTGAGTCAAGTCCTCCGCAGCTTCAGACATAACTGACCAGCACACTCAACACACACACAATGTGATTACCTGCGACCTAACATCTTTTATGAGTGTATCGTTCGTTACGTTTTTCTAGTTAGTTTGTTTTCAAAGAAACCTCTGAACATAAAGCACGACCAGTTTCGTATCCAGGATTTTGGAAAGGGGGGTGTAAAATTTAGAAAGTGAAAGAAAGAAAATTTAGCAAAATTAGCCTTCAAAAATGCGTTTAAAACGCATTCCAAGCTTAAAATTAACAGAAATTACATGTTGTAGTAGTTTACAATGGCCTGATTGGGCTTCTGCCCGACCAGGGCAAGAAAATTTTGAAAATTTGGCCTTCAAAAACGCATTTAGAAGGCATTCTGAGCACAAAATAGACAGTTTTAGTACATAATTCATTAGTTTCTTATATTTTTGACAGACTTTTTCTTCCTACCTCCACCGCAAAGGGGGGTGTACTGTACACACCATACACCCCCCTGGATACGCCACTGAGCACGACTGTATAGCCTATGTAATTTAGCTGTTCGTTGTGTTACCTTAATTGAGGTGATTGTATTGTAATCCACGACTCCACTGGATCGTAGAACCCTGGTTTCTGTGCACTGTGTTTTTTGAGCAACCAGATCACCAGAGAATTCTTTGAGCAGCTTAGAAACTTCACACTCAGCTCTTTCCCACTAACTCAATCCAATCCGCATGTTTTCCTGCAGAATTTAGCATAGAATTGTAGCCAAGCGTCACATCTATTAGGGTCTCAATAGCGCAGGGTCTCAATAACAAAGCAATTGTCGAGCAACACCCAGTATATTTTCAGGAAACATACTTTATAACACCACAGAAATACCATAAATGATAGCTCAGACACTGTACCATCAAAGCAGGACCAAAATCACAGAAATTTAAAAGCATCTTTCCTACAGTCAGCGACTACGTCCAAACTTTGTTATCTTGGTTGGCTCGCGCACTGAGCTTAGCACCAGAAATAGTGAACTTATTGACCAGGTTTTTGCACATGCAGTTAAAAAATTGTCACAAGAATTCTGGCAAACGAGTGACTCTGCAGACAGGAAAGCTCAGACACGAGAATGTCCAGCAACTGGAAATCCTCTTCTAACAGCAACAAGACGGTTTCATTCAACCATACATGTACTAGGGTGGTTTGGGGGTGGTTACCCCCTGCTGGAAAGGCCAAAGGAAAGTCACAATCTTTCGACACGTATGTACCTCGCACGCAATGCACTCTGCTAAATCTTTCCGAATGTTATGTTTTACTGACTTACACTGTTGAATTTTGGCTGTCACAACAAGTAAACTGGTGCAAGAGTTAGAGAAGCAAGACAGAGCAAGATGTATCAGTTAGACAAGAATGATGAAAATTGATCCGAGCTGGCACGCCAGTAGAATAGTAGAGAGAACGATTAGTACAATTCCCAGCTGACACATCTTTGACGTTATTTTGAGGCCGCACTCGTCCTGTCGCACAAGTTCGTCACTGGGATTGCTGACGCATTCCTTGACCGACTCCCCAGCGCAACAAGACTCCGGCACTTTGCACTGACTGACGTTGAACTTCTGCTCACATTCCGCAGTCCAGTGATCGGCCGTCTTTTCTGTCGGTTGCAAACTTCGCCATCCGTTCAGGCCGCAGCACTCCAGTACTCTGTGTATCTCAGCAGTTTCGTCTTTGTCCGCATGTCGCCACCAATAGAGTTTCAGGCCTGCACTGTCGGTCACTTGTTCAGGGTAGACACAGCCCACAAACACCAACTCGGTCGACGCCCAAACACTACCGAAGAAGACGGCCAAGATCAGCACTCCGACACAGGCGTGGAGGTAGAAGTAGGAGCGTCTGTTGTGCACGGCACACAAAATACCTATCAGTTCATGAAAGATCGCAGCAACACTTATCGAAATCAGCACTCCACACGAGGTGGTGCCCCATTTGCCTCCTTGTGCTACGTTGGCCAGCTCCAGCAGAGCACCGTAACCGCTACGTGCCATTGCCACACACGATACGACCAGCACGACCAGTAGCAAAATCAGTTTGACTCCGCCCAGCAGCAACAGACCGACTCTTGCAAACCATGGCACTGCATCGGGGCCGCCGACTTGAAGGTTGAACGTTTTGGCCGACAACCACCGACTGCCTTTTCTCACTTCCTCCTTCAGTAACTGCAGAGCGCCGCCTACTTTGGCCGTCACAACGGTACTGACTGACGACTGTGCCGACGGCTGTGTCGTCTCACTCCGGCTCCAGTTTGACGCCGCCTCTTCTAAGCTCAACTGAGTCAAGTCCTCCGCAGCTTCAGACATAACTGACCAGCACACTGAACACACACACAATGTGATTACCTGCGACCTAACATCTTTTATGAGTGTATTGTTCGTTACGTTTTTCTAGTTAGTTTGTTTTCAAAGAAACCTCTGAACATAAAGCACGACTGTATAGCCTACATATGTAACTTAGCTGTTCGTTGTGTTACCTTAATTGAGGTGATTGTATTGTAATCCACGACTCCACTGGATCGTAGAACCCTGCTTTCTGTGCACTGTGTTTTCTGAGCAATGAGATCACCGGAGAATTCTTTGAGCAGCGTAGAAACATCTACACTCAGCTCCTTCACTTTAGTCTTAACCCGATGTCAGATGTCGCCAATTGGCTCGGTCTAATTTTTCTTCTTTCCTTTCATCTGGTTTGCGTCTCATTACCGTGTATTTTCTACAATCAAGGTGCCACTTGAGCTTACTGCGTAGTCTATACGCAATGTTTATAACATGGTTGTAAACCCAAACGATGGATTGACATTGATTCGACACGCGATGGATTGCCTACTGCAGTGGCGTATCCAAGATTTCGGAAAGGGGATGTGAAATTTTGAAAGTGCCTGGTTGGGCCCCTACACCCCCCGGATACACCACTGATCTACTGTGCAGCCAGAATTAGTCATGTAGAAAACATCGGTCTACGCGTACAGGTACGCGCTTACAATACTTGCAATTACAGTTTTATTGAACAGAACAGAAGTTTTCACTAAGAAGTTTAATCAGAAAAGATAAAAGAGAAAGCTGCATAGGTGGACAAACCAATTAGCGAGCAAAAGAAAAAGTAAGAAAAGCAGCAAAATCAGATGAAATGTGATCACACTTGGCTGACAGGTAGCGGTCTCTTTTACGTCGTTTAACGGCTGCGACTCCACTGATGCTGCGTCGTTGGAGATTTGCTGCTGAGTGAAATCGCTTACTGTCTGTATGGACTGTTGCTGTCGCTCTTCCAAATAAACTCTAATTCGTGGCACCAGTATGGTTGAGCCAGGCCTTTCGGTCAGAAGAGGCGAGTCGACTGTGGCCTCCAGTTTAGTTTCGGTCAGAACTGATTGACTGCGCCAGTCTGGAGAAAGCTGGTTGTCGCTGTCAGCAAATGCAGTCTGCAACTGTAGCATCAGTTTGGGGGCAGTCTGGTGGCAACATGGCTTGTAGCAAATCATCAGGGCGTTTTCTTGTTCAGGATGGACCACTCCTCGCGCGCTCGGACTCACTGAGAAGACGTGTTGGTTGGTTGACTTGAGCTTGAACTGGATCGGACGACAGCACGTGTTCACCAGAACCAATTCAGTGGCCAGCAGCCTCTCTTCACCATCTCTGAACACCAGACGTGGCTCCGAAATCTCTTCCCTTCTCACACTTACACTCATTGCTGCTACACAACTAATAGAAATACATGAATATCTTAATAAATGCCATCTATAAATTTGTGTACCTACTATGTACAGTACGTATCTACATACGTATGTACGTATGTAGCGTAGGATTGGAGAAAAAGTTTCGAAAAAGTACTCAAAACGACTGGAACCGGAAGTAATCCACATCCGATCCGATCCGATTTGCGGGGGGCCTTACGGCCTGCGATCAGACTCGAGGTCCATTCCGCTACCCCCGTGGTTTCGTCATCTCGGACGTTTCCCTTCTATCACTGCCAGCCACTCTAGCCATGCTGTTGGGCGCCAGGTACTAAGAGAGTCCCTGGCGCGTTGACGTCATGGTGATGTCGGCTCCCAACGTCCGCTTGGTCCGCCCCTGGTGTGAGAGAGGCCCCCAGACCTAGTCGATTTCCGTGGACAACTCCTGACGTCATTGATCTTCCTTCCAACGTGGCATGCTATTGGAGCGGCTTCAGTGCAATGGCAGATCCAGTTGGTTCCCATTTTACCTACTCGCTGTAACCAGCTTTCGGTGGCCTGGGTGGAGCGTTGTGCCGACGACCAACTCTTTGCAGCAAGAAACTTGCCGCGCCGAGAGGATGAACCACTACAACCGCAAGGGATGCAGGGGCCGCCGTGACTCAGAGGCAGCGAGCTACCCACTGAGCCAACGACGCGGCCTATCCGGTAATCCGGTAATCCACATCACAGCCCAGGCGGATAAAAGCCGGTCCGGTGATGGCAAGTACCGGAGTTTTCCACACAGTATCCAGGGGGTATAACACGGAAAATCACGTTTTTCAGTGAAAGCGGTACCATTATATGGTAACGATGCCACATGTGGTACCATATATGGAGTATTGCTACCATATATAATTAGGAACCGTCCATAAACTACGACGTTCAGACTCAGAGAGGGGGCTGGGGGGGTGGTCGGTTGAACGTCGGAAAACGTCGCAGAGGGTGGGGATTGGTGTCGAAAACGTCAACATTTTTTAGGTGCCTAGGAAGCTTTCGTCCGCAACAATATTACAAGGAAAACTCAACCGAGTTCATGTTTCCAACCGCCAAAATGGTAGTTCATTGTCAAAAAGTATCTTTTTCACAGCTTCTACAGTGTCATGTCGATTTTATTGAAGATTTTCGAATTTCGGACACAGTACCAAGTTTAGTCGGGGCGGGGGTGTCAGCCAAAAACGTCGTACGTAGTTTTTTAAGGGGATTGTGCTAAAAACGTCGAACAACGCCGGGAGGGGTGGGAGTCCAAAATTTTGAATTTTTGAACGTCGTAGTTTATGGACCCTTACCGATACCATGTAAGTCGTTATTTCCCTGACTGTACTAGCAGTTTTGCGTTCTACCTGGGTGAAGGTGGGAGAAGTCAAAGTGATCGTATCCGAAGGTTAGCGAGTGATTTGGCAACGTGTTGCTTTCAAACGTCCCGCGCCGAAGCTTGAGCGATCAGGAGAGCGGGCGTGTCTATCTTACGTGACTTTACAGCATTATTGCATTAACCCGCCGTTTACGTGCGGTTGTGTTTAGCCCGTTTTGTGCATTTTTATTGGCACTTGTTGGTGCACTACAGCAAGCGAATCAGCGACCTACCATGGCAGACAAAAAGAAAGGACCGATGGACACGACGGCCAAGGCTAAGAAGTTTATGGTCGACTGGCTGACGGGAGGCATCGCGGCGGCGGTGTCCAAAACAGCTGTAGCGCCGATCGAACGAGTCAAGCTGCTGCTGCAGGTGGTTGGCGGTTTAGTGTGTGTGCGAGGACGTTGTTGAGCGACGGTCACTTGCAGGTGCAACACGCGCAGAAGACGATTTCAGCTGACAAACGGTACAAAGGCATCATCGATTGTTTCGCGCGAGTGACAAGGGAGCAGGGCTTCTTCACACTCTGGCGTGGCAACTTTGCCAACGTGCTTCGATACTTTCCCACGCAAGCGTTGAATTTCGCCTTCAAAGATACCTATAAGCGAATCTTTTTGGATGGCGTCAAGAAGGACGAGCAGTTCTGGAGGTTTTTCGCGGGTACAACTCTGCATTTGTTTTGAACTGCCTTCAGTTCTACAGATTGTTAGACCGACAGATGTAAATGTGCAGAATGGAAATAGGGATGTGTGCCTTGTGCAGCTGATGTGTACCTGGTAGTTTAGGTAACCTGGCATCTGGTGGTGCTGCTGGCGCAACGAGTTTGATCTTCGTCTACCCGTTGGATTACGCCCGAACGCGGTTAGCCGTCGACGTAGGCAAAGGTCCCGAGTCGCGGGAGTATCAGGGATTGTTGCACTGCCTGACCAAGACGTTTAAGAGCGACGGACCGGTCGGTCTCTACCGGTAGGAATGGTTAGTAAGCGGTGGTTTGGGTCGACTGACAGCGGTTTTACAGAGGGTTCATTGTGTCTGTGCAAGGTATCATTATCTACCGTGCAGCCTACTTCGGTGTGTTCGATACAGTGAAGACAGTGGTGTCCAAAGACCCGAAAAACCTGAACTTCTTTGTTGCGTGGGCCATCGCCCAGGTAAAAGCCGCTGGTTTAAGAGTCAGTCTCTGAACCAATAATCGAGTCTTGGCCGTTTGCCCTATTCAGTCAGACCCCAAAATTGAAACTTTGGGCTAGAGAGCTGTAAGTTGGTACACTAATACATATGAGTTGTCTTTCGGCCCCAAAGGATTAGTGGATTTGACGCTCCAATCCCGAGATACAACCCGGCTGGAACCCCACTAGAAGAACTTTTTTATTTCATGACTTTGTAGCGCTTTTTATAAGCTTCATTTTGGTATAGAATATGGTACGATTGCTCGTGGCCAATCCAGTGAAAATTGGCCTCAAATGTCACGAACTCGAAAAATTCACATGTTTCACTATAGACATAATTTTCGAAATCGAATTTCTGACTTAATAAATGGAGTTGAGCTTTGAAAATTTGGGTTTTGTTTGAGGGCCAATGTTTTTTGGTAAGCCGTTTTTTGTGCGGGTAAGCTTTGTACTTCGAGTTTTCCATTTAACCCTAAAAGTGAAACCGAGCATTATCAGGCAGGATAACATCAAATCGATTTGCCGGTGAATGAGATGTAGACATCACGGTCGGTCATAGGATCATGACATTTGAGGCCAATTTTCACTTGTCAACTCCGTTTATTAAGTCAGAAATTCGATTTCGAAAATTATGTCTATAGTGAAGCATGCGAATTTTTCCAGTTCATGACATTTGAGGCTAATTTTCACTGGATTGGCTACGAGTAATCGTGGCATATTCTATACCAAAAAGAAGCTTATAAAAAGCGCTACAAAGTTATTAAATAAAAAAAGTTCTTCTAGGTGGGTTCCAGCCGAGTTATGGCCCGCCAGAGGTCGAAAAAAATGTTTTTGTTCTAAAACAAAATTGGACTGCAGATTCTTAAAGTACTCCAAAAGTTACGCAAAAACCCAAATTTTTATCTTCTAACTCCAGCTGGTAGGTTAAAAATTCGAGTTTGAAATTTTGGTCCCATAGTTAAGCGGGCCGATTTTCAGAATGCTGTATCTCGGGATTGGAGCGTCAAATCCACTAATCATTTGGGGCCGAAAGACAACTCATAAGTACGTATTAGTGAACCAACTTACAGCTCTCTGGGCAAAGTTTCAATTGATCGGTTCAGAGAACGACTCTTAAAGTGCAGAGTGAGTGAGTGAAAGGTGTGTTCAGGTGGTGACAGTGTCGTCAGGCATTTTGTCGTACCCATGGGACACGGTGCGACGGCGGATGATGATGCAGTCGGGGCGAACGGATGTCCTTTACAAGAACACCGCTGACTGCTGGAAGAAGGTAGTGCAGCAGGAAGGCTTCTTGGCGCTGTACAAGGGTGCGCTGAGTAACGTATTCCGAGGCACCGGCGGCGCTTTGGTCTTGGCCCTCTACGACGAGCTCAAGAAGTACGTCGACAAGCTGGCTGGTTTGTAAGTAGCTCACAGCTCCAAGATCGGCTGTCTCGCTGATTCCCACTAGTTGTTTGGTTTTTCGTACGTAGTAGTGTTTCACCTGCTAGGAACTGAATAAAACTTATACTTGTGATCACAGCATAGGCCAGAGCTGGGTGTCTGTGCGTCTCGTTCGGCCGGCCCGTAGTGGTTAACGCTAGCCTGCTATTAACACAAATTATTATTATTTAATTATTATTCTTATTGTGTGGAGACGGTTTGTTGTTACCTGAATGTTGCCATGCACACGTTGGTTTACTAATAGACTTTCGAAGCGGTGATGCATTATTTAAGCGAATAAAACTCGGTGTAAAGTTCTTGGCCGGTCGGTTTTATCGAGCGGCCGCTCTTACGCTTTGTCGAGGGACTAAGCTAACATTCTAACCAGCTGATAACTACTACCTGCCCCTCAGCGCTATATCTAACCGTCTGTAATTCATTAAAGCAAACCAACATCAGCACAACAACAACGACCGGAATGCAAGATACAAGTTGACGACAGACTCAGAACGTAGAAAGATCGGCAAAGTACGAATGCTGCAGCGACGTCTCGGCGCTCAGTCTGTGGCTCGGGTTGCAGACCAGCAAGCGCTGCAAAGAAAGGCGCGTTAGGTCCGAGAGACAGACCGTGCTTAGCAGTGGATCAGACCTGTAGGAGATCTCTTCCTTTGCTGCTCACGTTCGGCACCACTTGACCGAATGTCATAGACGGGTGGTAGAGGGGCATCGGCTGCAATCGATATCTGACGTAGAACAATGCAAACACTGGCCAATGCACCGACTGACTTTGTACTCCGGCAACTGTGTCACGCCTGGCCAACTCTCTTCGGTGGGCGTACCGAGCAGCTTGAAGATTCTCTTCAATTGGTCGTCGACGTCGCTTCCCGGAAACAACGGACGACCGGCGTTTGCAATCTCTGAAACCATTTTCTCCCTCTCTCAACTACGCCTAAAAGCTTGCTGTCTTACCGGCAAAAATACATCCCGCCGACCACATATCGATTGATGTACTGTACAGCTTAGCACCAAATAGTACGTCCGGGGGCCGGTACCATAACGTCACAACCTAGACTGCCAAAGGAAATACTTGAACTCGGCATAAACCTCTCACCTCGATACAACTGAGGACCCCGACCCGAAAATACAACCAGCTTAAAATACACTTTGGTAATTACTCAAGAAATTGTCGTGTCTCGTTAATACGGTCACTTTGAGACATCTTATTGAATCAGCCATCTTCTCCAAGACTATGGTGGGTTAAAAGTACGAAAACAAATCTTTCATGCTTGGGTAGAAAGTGGAAACTTTATAAAAACTCAAAAGTAGACACTGAGACATACAAATTATTGGCCATAGCCAGACACCGAGCGTCAAATAACATGTTCGTATACTGTGTAAACTGATTGGGACAACTATGGCCATGAGAGGTTGCCATATTAACGAGACATTATAATTTTTGCCATTTTTCGCTGTTGCTTTCAGCTATTAAACGCTTTAAAAACACGAAACGTGCTAAAACGCATTTCCACGCGTTCTGCCGATTTTAAAATTTTGGATCCCTTTCCAAGGCAAAGCCCCTTTAGCAGGCCCTGGCAGGCAAGCCACCTTCTCTATCCCAGTGCGGTACCCCACCCCTGTCCAATTTTCTCTGTAGCAATCCATTTTAGCTGCTATATAGTGCAATGCGCTTTCTCTTGCTCTGATGACCTGTCACCACGCAGAGGTAGCATGAAAACCGCTGTCATAGATTTGCGCAAATTAACAAAGCATTGGCACTTGAGTTGAGAAGCAACCGAATACTAGTCGACTGACCTCAGCGGAGTAGCAGCGAACCGGAATGCCGAAAGCACGGGCCAAGCCGAAATCGGCCAGTTTCAGTTCCATGTTTTTGTTTATCAGTAGATTCTGAGGCTTCAAATCGCGGTGCAGCACGTTGTGCGCGTGACAGAAGGCCAGACCGCGCAGCAGCTGATAGAAGAGCGACTAAAAGCAATACCGGTATACCTGCTCTACACTCCTCCAAACTCACTTTAACCACGAGCTGGTCGATTTCGCCGTTGCACGAGTCGAAGTACTTTTTGAGATCCTGATCACAGTATTCGAAGACAAGAGTCAGCTTTCGGTCGCTGTGCACCACATCGTACAAGCGCACCACGTTCTTGTGTTTCAGTTCTTTCAGCAGACATATCTCTCGCAAAGCCGAACTGGGCACGCCCTAAACATTAAAACATACTTACCTAGCTCAAACTCAACTGCATTACAATAGGGCAGAAATTAGTGTTCTATCTCTGCCTTCCAAACTGTACTATCGTGGTCGTGAAATAGAGCCCTGCACCAGATCGTCACCCCGCTGAAACGTCTTCGGCAAGACCCGAAACTCAAGTTTTGCAGGCCCGACCGTATAGTTAAAACCGTAAAAATAGTGCACTATCGGTTCTACAACCACATAAATAAAAAATCACAAAATATATCAATGTCAGTACACAATACAAGTAACAGGTCATCTGCCGAAGGCGGAGGAGGGATTGGGGTCAGGCGCCGGGCGGGGAGGTCTAAGCCCAAATTCCAGCGGAGGGGGTTGGCTACTAAAACCGCTCAAAATCGCAATTTTTTGTCTGAAAATCGCCAAAAATCGCTAATTTGGGCTCAACAGCTAAAAGTGCTGTTTTACAGGCGATTTTACTTTCTACAATTCTAAAAAATCGCAAAAATCTGCTCAAAAAAATTACTAGCCAGAAAAATCGGAAGGGGATTGGGAAAATCGTCTCCGGGAGGGTCCACGATCGGGGGGGTCTGGCCTAAGTCGGGTGCCTGCGGGCAGACCCCCTGTCACTTGCATGGGTCTAGGAAGGTGCTAAACAGGTTGAAAATTGGAAATTTTTCCAATTTTACACTATTTTCTTCTAGGACATCGAACCGAACAGTATTTTAGGAGTCAGTCTCTGATTCAATCGAGTTTTGCCCTTTATTCCTATGTCAAGTCGAAAAGCGGACTTTTGCGTAGAGAGCTGTACGTTGGTACACTAATAGGCATGAGTTATGTTAAACCTGCAAAAGGGGCTGTCCATAAACTTCGAAGTTCAGTCACAGTCAGGGGCGGGAGTTGTGCAAAAGCTTCAGGGACTGGGCATACATGTGCATGGGGTGCCCAGGGTGGGACGAAAATAACGCATATTTTCGTCGAAAATTTCGATGTTTTTGACAAAATTGTGTTGGAAATCGGGTTTTTGGCAGTTTTTGTCAAAAATCCAACTTTAACT
Source organism: Sabatieria punctata (assembly GCA_030248155.1). Lineage (NCBI taxonomy): Eukaryota > Metazoa > Nematoda > Chromadorea > Araeolaimida > Comesomatidae > Sabatieria > Sabatieria punctata. The sequence goes on from JASANB010004188.1 coordinate 24,561, forward strand.
AGAAAGTTCTAATTTTAAGTGAAATTTATAATTTTTCCAATAAAACATTTGCAAAAAATTCAAATTTCCCGCCAAAATTTGATTATTTCGCCAGACAACTATGCATTTAGACCTGGCTGGCCCCTCTGAGCTGCGGACCATGCATATATATGGGGGTGGGGTACAAACAGAAAGTTTCGAAAGTTTTTAGGGGCTGTCTATAAATTTCAAAGTTCAGTCACGGGGGTGGGGTAGGTTCAAAATCTTCGTTGTGCTTCGGAGGGGGTACGCTTGTGTACGCATAGCGCACGTATCACCCTTTCCTTCCTACTAGCTTCCAGCATGCTTATGCTTTGGATCAGAATGCATCGTTCAGCGCTCTCCGGCGCATTGACAGCAACTGTCAGTCGGCTACAAAAGTGGCCCAATTCGGTGAACCTGTTTTGATCATCGTTGGCCAATGAGTATGCGCCAACTTTGGTCTCCAATCATCCTTTTCCAAATCTGTGCAGGGCTCTATCACAGAGTCGTTAAAAATAATGTGATCCACCTAATTCCAATTCTATGCAACTTATGTACTCGTGCAGATAACCTCATCATCGTCATCCAAGCGAACTCTTTTCAACGCAACGATTTCTTGAGTTTCGCGATTTTTAGCTTTAAACACAGTGCCATAGGTGCCTAAAAGGAAAATAAACCCATTAAATACAGTATAAAGTACATCGACTTTTTGGCTTCACTCAAATGTCTCATTCTCGTTAGACACAGGCATACATGGGCCACGAGGGGTTGCCCCAAACTAAGGCTCGACCGCATACATGTGCATGGTCGGCGGCCCAGGGGGGACGGCCAGGTCTCCGTGCGTAGTTGCCTGGATATAGATGCAAATTTTTGGTGGGAAATTCAAATTTTGGCGGGAAATTTAAATTTTATACCAAAATTTTGGCTAAAAATACGAAATTTTCAGTTAAAATTCAACAATTTGCAGTAAAAATCAAACTTTCGACAAAAAATTGCCAAAAAAACACTTTTCTGACAGAAACATTGTCAAAAATATCGAAATTTTCCAGGAAAATTTGAAAATCGGGTTTGGTGCGTAGTTGCCTGGAGGAAGGGTGCGTAGTTGCCAAAATTGATTTCTGTAGCTTAAAAACGCATCTAGAGGCTTTCTAGCAGCCTCTAGCAACGTTTGGGAGATTTTTATTTTCGTCCCCCCTGACCCCCCCTGGGCACCCCCCATGCACATGTATGCTCGACCGCCCAAACCACCCCATCCAGCCATCTGAAGCAGACTCATGACGCAGTGATTATCATCATTTTCCCGGTCCCATCCCTAATCCTATGCAGTGGAGAATAAATTTCTAAAAATAGGTATATGCCGGTTTGTTCCGGTTTCCTCCGTTCCGGTTTCCTCCGTTCCGGTTTCCTCCATTCCGGTTTCCTCCGTTCCGGTTTCCTCCGTTAATTTTCCGGTTTCCTCCGTTTTGAAATTTTACTGTTTTGATGCATATCTATTTCAGAAATTGAATTTTGAAGGTACTAACTATAAAATTAAACAATAATAAACTGTATTAACGCAAGACTGGGCTTTTTTCAGAAATTGCAGCAGTTATGCGGCACTTTGTCGCTTTCGCTTGTTTGTTGGCCTCTTGGTTGAATAATTGACACCAATTAAACTGCGATTGGCTGCGGCTGCCTTGAGGTCAGGCTCAGACAAAGCGTAGGCTACACTGCACTAATCTGTTCGCAGCCAGAGCACCTGTGTGAACTGTGTGGTGAGTGTGTTGAGCTGCCTGTTCACATGCTCGTAGACTTTATTTCGACAAGAAATACTTTTCTCTCAACTCATTTTCTTCCCTTAAGGTGGGTTCACATAGTCGGTCGGCGTCGGCAACGCGGCAACTCGGGAAATCGACCCCAATTTGAGTACACACATAAGCGTGCAGCAGTTCACATAGTCTGTAGTGCGTCTGGAGCCGTTCCAGACGGCTAAAGACTTGCCGATGATTTGCCCAAATCCCAAATCGCTACGACGCGATTTACAACCTTTTATGGCCGCCAAGCGTTCCCGACCAATTAAACAGTGCGCTGAGCATGCGGCCGGTTCACATAGGCGCGGTTGGTCGGGGATGGACAGGCGCTAATCACACAGCGGCACTGCTGACCAGAACACTTGAGTAGCTGTGGATAAACCGTTTTAAGCAAAAAGCAGATAGTCACTGCATGCATATTACTTTTCTCTGCGCTCTCTGTGCAATCGAGAGGCGAAAATCGAGCTGTCACCCTCTGAGCCAAAAGCACCGAAATCAAACTTGGGCTTTTCCATTCAGAAAAATTTCGCAAAGATGTCTCCGTAGATAAATACACAACACTGCCGCAGCTTTACGCCTGCGTTAGAGCTCATAGAACGGCCCATTCTGTCACCGGTACAGCGCAAATGACTCAAATGCCTGTGCTCATTAGACTTTTGGGCCGTCAAAATACCGTAATTATCAGGTAGGCCGGCCGGTTCCAGATGCCGACAAGAGACTATGTGAATTGCGTTTTAACCCAGTTTTTCTCCACCGCTATACCGACGCTCGGCCCCGATATTTTGCCGATGGCGTTGCCGACGCCGACCGACTATGTGAACCCACCTTTAGTGCATAATGCGACCCCGTCAGATATGTGTACATCCGGCTTAATTATCCTTTGTTTTGATAGGTCACCTTGACTTAAGGTGGGTTCACATAGTCGGTCGGCGTCGGCAGCGCGGCAACTCGGGAAATCTACCCCAATTTGAGTAGACACATAAGCATGCAGCAGTTCACATAGCCTGTAGTGCGTCTGGAGCCGATCCAGACGGCTAAAGACTTGCCGATGGTCAAATCCCAAATCGCCAGCACGCGATTTACAATCTTTTATGGCCGCCAAGGGTTCCCGACCAATTAAACAGTGCGCTGAGCATGCGGTACCTTTACTAGCGTCAGTGTCGGCTTGAGGGCATCGCCGGCCAATCGCCATTTAATCGTCGTCAATTATGCAACTGAGGGCAACAAACAAGTGAAAGCGACAAACTGCCGCATAACTGCTGAAATTTCTAAAAATAAGCCCAACGTTAATACATTTAATTATTATTCAAATCTTGCGTTAATACAGTTTATTATTATTTAATTTTATAGTTAGTGCCTTCAAAATTGATTTCCTGAAATAGATATGCACCAAAAAAGTAAAATTTCAAAACGGAGGAAACCGGAAAATTAACGGAGGAAACCGGAACGGAGGAAACCGGAATGGAGGAAAACGGAATGGAGGAAACCGGAACGGAGGAAACCGGAACACGCCTATATGCCCACTTGTTCAACCGGTTTCGGTGTAGCTGGGGGGGATCAGGGAAGGTCAGAAATGGACTATATATTAATTAATTAACTTTCATATGACTGTACGACTCCGGAACGTGCCCTATACTGATGCGTACCCCTAGGGGTATTTTTATATTTGGAAAATAGACCCACAGGAGCCATACATGGGCCGGAAAAATCCGGAGGGGGGTAGGAGGGGGGGAGAAGACCTCGGGGGGGGGGGGGTCCCCGAAAAAAGGCCAAAAAACGCCTATTTTGCCTTAAATAAGCGAAAATTTCTCCCTCCGGGAGGGGGGGGGTGGGGGGGTTAGCCGGCGAGGGGGGATATGGAGTATGTTTGGACGGCCGAGGGGGGGTATGGCCGACCGAGGGGGAGGGGTATACCCCCCGTACCCCCCCCGGCCCATGTATGACAGGAGCGTGCCCTATACTGCTGCGTCTCTAGAGCTATTTTTATATTTGGAAAACAGGCCCTCCGGAGCGTGCCTATACCGATGCGTACCCTAGGGGTATTTTTATGTTTTTAAAACAGGCCCTGCGGAGCGTGCCTATACCGATGCGTCGCCTAGGGGTATTTTTATGTTTATAAAACAGGCCCTGCGGAGCGTGCCTATACTGATGCGTCCCCCTAGGGGTACTTTTATGTTTGTAAAACAGGCTCTCCGAGCGTGCTTATACTGATGCGTCTCTAGGGGTAGCTACTTTTATATTTGGCAAAACAGGCCCACGGATCTTGCCCTATGCTGATGTAGTGATCATTAGACTCGCCAGGCTTTCAAACGATATGTAACGTGACTAGGGATGCAACCGAAGTTCGGTATTATTCGGTATGAACCGAATAATTCGGTTACTAGTACTATTCGAATTCGGTATTCGAATTCGGTATTTTTCAAACCGAATACTACCGAATATTGTAAAACCGCTGAAATTGCACTGTTTTGCTTAAATTTGTGCAGAAATCACCGAGATATTTCCTGTTTTACATCTCTCTGTTCATTTACTATGCTAAAATTTTGGGAAACAATGACTATTCGTACAAAAAGTCAACGAACTTCAAGGTTAAGGCTTAACTTAAGGCTTCCTGGGGTCCTTCCTGGGGTAGTTCAAAGGAATCGCTGCTCATGTTATACAAGTCCTGGCTGCAATCCGCCTGCTTCTACGCAGCGCCGGCCTGGTTCCCTTGGATATCAAACTCCAACATTGCCAGATTACAACGTGTCCAGGACGCCGCGCTACGCGTGGTTACTGGGTGCCTCAAGATGTCCGGCAGCAGTCATCTGAGTGCTGACAGACCCATGTCCTGCCCGCTGCCCTCCGGGGTAAGATGCTCTGCCAGCAAGCCTACATCAGCTCTCGCCACCCTTCACATCCCAATTTTGCCATCTTCGAGGAGTCCCACCGGCGAGCTATGCGGCATACCCTGCGAACCTACTCCCCTGGCCAGTCCAATGCTCCTCTTAGCATTGATGATATCAAGCGCCGATTAAAACAAGTCCACACTGCCACAGCCAGAGAGGCGACTGCTAGAAATGGGGTTCTGAACGCTCCTCCACCTTCAGTCAGTGAAGAGGAATCTGTCTTAGTGCGGTCCGATCGGGTTGTGTTGGCGCAGCTGCGCGCTGGTCATTCCTGGCTGCTGAACGCATACCGGCACATGGCTGCTGAACGCATACCGGCACATATATGGCCATATCCGGCCGGATCCGGATATCCGGTCGGGCCCTACCCCCAGCTACACGTGATCCGTTCAACCCTGCAGTGCAAGCAACGCCCATTATTCAATCATCAGACACTACTTACCCCTGCGGTTTTCAAATGATTGTGAGAGAACTAACCTTCACCAATCTTCTCCAATTTTTCGTATTTTTGCATGCTACATGTACACAGTCACCTACAACAAAAGATTTTATAGCAGAAAGCAGTGGAAGATGTTGTTCCGAATTCCGATGTGTTGGCGCGATCACATTTTAATTGTCTCTGCACGAGAAAACGGGCCAAAAGTGATACAGTGGCGGGTCAAAAAAAATTCAAAATAGTTTCTGAAAGTTCTAATATCGATATTCTAGGACAGTTTTCGATGTAGAAAACGAATCTGGTATGCAAAATTTCCTAGCTAAATTTGTACTATAGTTATGGTTGGGGAAACCTTTTGAGCCAGACCGAATTATTTTTTCTGAATCAGTGAAATTAGATACTTTAAATTAGTCAAAACGGGAACGCTGAATCTCGTGGTGTTCTTCGTTTCAACCAGAACCTTCGAAAAATGCGATTTTTCAGCACTTGAAAATTTCAATCGAGCATATCTCAAAAACTAGGCAAATTCATTCGGTGCTGTTTACAGTTCTAAACACTTCGTAACATAAGCTTTCGATCCATAAAAAAATATTGGGGGGGTCATCGATGGTAGACGGCCACTTTATAGCCTCTGAAGTTTGTGTGTCAGTAAAATTCTGCCTATTTTTTACTTTTTCGGTTTTAACCAACACATTCAAATGACTGGTGTTTCGTCTGATGTATTCCTTTTACAAAATGGCTTATACCGTTGAAGAGGGCTTGATTTGTAGATTAATTTGATGTATTTATGTTAGACAATAGAGCTAGTCTACCAGCAAAAAATAGTTTTCTGTTGTCAGATTCCAGAACTATTTCTGTGCATAATACAAGCGTTTTTGCTAACATCTAGAAAAGATGGGAATTCATTATTCTGTATTGGGTTGAACTGAATGCTATGCTCAGCACGAAAAAATGAGACTACCAAAAGCCGACCGACAGTGGAGAGCCAATGGCTCTACTGTCTTCTGCTGCAATGCAGAGTTTGTAGTCCAGTACTTCAGTGCAACTGAAGTACCATTTATTTAGCAAAGCACTTTGATAACCTTGATGCACGAGAGCAGAAGAGACTGGCTGCAACCTGTCTGCCTTGTCTGTGTCTGTGGTGTAGTGGTGGCAACTCTGTCTTCCATGCACCCAGCGTTAGACACATAGTAGGGGTTCATCCCGGGTGAGGTTTGAAAGTTTGAAAGTTTATTGTTAGCAAATGAAATACAGTATACGCCCAACAAACCGGACTGCAACACAGAGCGGGCTGGGCCGCTAAACGGCTACCAATGCCCTACCCTTCAAATGAGGTGTTAAGTCGTAATCGTCTAGAGCTTTACGAAAGCTGCGTGCGGACCTACTTTCTACTATGCCATTAGGTAAACTATTCCAGATTGAAATAACTCTCACAGCAAAGAAGTGTTTTCGCAAATCTAATCTGGCTTTAGGCAAGTACAATTTGTACATGTGACCTCGGGTAGACGTATAATGAGCATAAGCAAAAATGGCCTCAGCGGGAACATCCACCAATCCATGTAAAATTTTATATACCATGACAAGGTCTATAATAATGCGTCGTTTCTCTAACGACTCAAGTTTTAGAACAGATAAACGTTCAGCGTATGGAAGAGACTCGAGACCGGGGACACGTCTGGTAAACAATCTTTGAACTCGTTCCAACAAGTCAATATCTTTCAAGAGATAAGGGTTCCAAACTTCACTAGCATACTCTAGCTTTGGACGGACAAATGTTTTAAATAATTTCAACAAAAATGAATTTGTCCTGGTTTCAAACGACCGGAAAATTAAGTTAACCAACTGAAATCCTTTTAAAGCAATTTGCTGACAATGTTTGGAGAATTTCAGATCATCAGAAATCAAGACGCCCAGATCAGATATGACATGTACAACCTCCAAATTTGCACCATTGGCCGTATATGGTGTGTCTGCATTGCCATGACCAAAATGTAACACCGCACATTTATGGATAGCAATAGAAAGCTGCATTCTATCTGCCCAAGCCATTACTCGTTCAAGATCGTTCTGCAATACATGATTGATTTGAAATTTTGGAACCGCAAAATAAATCTTTGTATCATCTGCATAGAGAACCAGGTTTGCCTGAGACAAAACCGACTCGACGTCATCTATGTAGACCAGAAACAGTAGGGGACCTAATTTGCTACCCTGAGGTACACCGGAGGTAATAGGCAACAGATTTGAGGATTCACTATCAATGCTAACGTATTGAGAACGATCAGACAAGTAATTCTGTAACCACTTTAACAATTTTCCTCTGACCCCTTTTGCCTCAAGCTTTACAAGTAGTTTTGCACGAGAAACCGAATCAAAGGCTCTTGCTATATCAAGATATATTACATCTACTGTTTGGTAGTTGTCAAGCTGTTTGGTCCATTCATTCATACAAAACAAAATTTGAGTAACAGTGGAACGTTTGCTCATAAAACCAAACTGTTTCGAGGAAATTTTGTTTGTACTAATTAAATATGAAGCCAACTGATCATAAATAATTGACTCAAAGACCATACCAGCTTTGCAAAGAGAGCTAACCGGTCTGTAGTTTTTCACACACTCGGCTGGCCCTTTTTTATAAATCGGTGTTATTCTTGCAATTTTCCACGCATCAGGTATGATGCCCAGTTCAAAAGAAATTTTAAAAATTTTGGTTAGAGGGTAGGTCATGAGAAAAGCCAGTTTCTTTAATAAGCATTGTGGAACACCATCAGGACCAGCTGACATTTTAGATGGCAATTTTAACAGGTGATCAAAAATTAGAGTTTCGCTAATTTCAATATTAGAAATAAAATTAAATTCTTCTCTTGTCAAGCCTTCGAGTTCAGTTCCATCATCATTGATGTAAACAGAAGCGAGAAAATTGTCAAAAGCCACTGCTTTCTCCAAACTAGAGCAAAGCAGACTACCATCCTCATGTACAATAGTTGGAATTTCAGATCTCGATTTGAGTTTACTGCGAACAAACCTCCAAAAATCCTTCTGAGAGCCAGACTGCAGAATGCTGAATTCCGCTCTTGCAACATCTCTACGTTTCAACTTTCGTGCATCCGTTGCAGCTCTTAACCAATTCGTTCTATTTACTTCAGACGGATTTCTTTTGAAAACTCTATGTAAGTTTTTCTGTCTCCTGTGCGCACTTCTAGCTTCCCGGGACCAGAACTGTGATTTGGCTTGAAATGAGCACAGAGGCACGAATTCTCCAATTAAATCACTCAAAATGGTATGAAACGAAAACCAGAATTGATTAACATCTGAACAGGATGCAAATACCGCAACCCAATCCACATTATTTAAGCTTTGAGCAAAAGCAGCCTCAGATAACTTTCGAAAATTACGAAACTTGATTTGACCGAAATTGTTTCCCCAACTTAAAGGACCAAAATTTCCGCAAATCTTAAAGTGGTCTGAAGTACAAAACGGTTCCTGAATATGAATATTGAAAATAAATTCAGAATTATTGCAGAAGATTAGATCCAGCGTATTTCCGCGTTCGTGCGTAGCAGAGTTTACAAACTGTACCAGTCCAAGCTCTGACATAAACAACATAAATTCCCGTTGGATCGTGTTCAAACACTGACCGTTTAACCAGTCTATGTCCGGAAAATTGAAGTCACCCATTATAATTGAAGTTTTACAGCAATTATAATGTTCTTTAATATGATCAGCAAGAGAATTACAGGATTCCTGGATGTTAGCTGAAGGCGTTCTATAATACAATGCTATGCAAAAGGAGCATTGTTTCTTGCCATGTACAAACACTTCAAGCCATTAGGCCATGAGGTGATTGTGTTGCATGTGGCCCTTTATGGGTTCTTTACTGGTCTTTCCCGTGTTTATGTGCGTTGTAATAAACCTTTAACCTGTTCAAGTGGCATTGTGGCGATTCTAACAGTTGCAGCTCCAAACCAAGTACTCAATCTATGGCATCACATCTTGGAGTCAGAATACTTGCAAGATGTAACCCACAGCAGAACCCTAAAGTGTGACAGTGAAGAGAGAGTTGAAAAACCAAACTGCCTCCAAACAGTGTCTACTACCCATCTAATCAAGCTTTACCAAGTGTACTGCTCTGAGATTGGCTACAAACATGCACCTTGTGAGCGAGTCCTCTACAAGCTTGTGACGGTATTTGCGGCTGCACTGCAGAAAAAAGTGTGACAGGGCTAGACAACAGAACAACAGATGGGGTTGAAGCCTTCGACTGTTTGTTTACAATCCTGACACAGGTTGAACAGCATGGTGCAATTCAATTTGGGTTGAAACAGTTCAAACGGTACTTGAAACTTGACTTTCCTGCACATGTACGTCAAGGAGATCCATGCAAGACACATTATGCAGTTTTTGCTTTGAGTGATGAGCACTCAGAAGAATAAAAATTGGTGGATATATGTGAGCATGGTCACAAATGAAGTTTTCTGTAACAAAGAACACACAAATAACGACAAACAGATTAGACGAGTGAGTGTCATAAACAGTACAAATCTTTCATCACACCAGAGCTGGAAAACGGAGAGACGGGGAATGGAGAGATGGCATTCGGTGGGGTTGTATTCACTTGGGCTCTGCTTGACAGACACGTGGAACTCATGGACATGAGGCTTGCGGAAACGAATGGCACCACTCTGTTTGGATGGGCATAGAACTGGGTAGGCATTTGTACACTGGACTGGTTAGCTTGTGGGCATGGAACTTGGGCTTGGTGGTGCTTGGCTTGAAGAATGATAGAGAGGTTGGCCCACACAACACAACAAAAACGAATGTCTCGGCACCTAATGAAGAGTTTATTGTAACAAAGAACACACAAACAATGACAAACAGATTATGTTATAAACAGTACAAATCTTTCACAACCTAAGTTGCCAAGCCTGGCTGCCAGATCGAAGATTCGTGGACTTCTTGAAGATCTGCCTGAGGAGCTGAAAATGTTAGAGCATGCTGACGTCATGCTAACAGATGTTGAAACTCTATTGACAACATTTTTCATTGGCGCCAACAGATTTTGCATGCTGTACATCAAGATACGGCCAAAAAATTCTGCAAAGTGGTTGATCTATGGCAAGTGGGTCCTAATGATCTCCATTTTCTCAACAGGAACACCAGGGCTTTGTGTTCAGCATTCTTGAGGGCTGTTTGATATCGTCGTTTGCTCAAACCTTTTATGAGCTGCAAGATCTCTTTGCGCGATCATCCGCTGGCCACAATAATCGACATAATCTGCCTTTTCATTTTCCTTGAATCTGAATTGAGGTAAACCTCCTTGACGCACATGCGCAGGAAAGTCAGGTTTCAAGTACCGTTTGAACTGTTTCAACCCACATTGAATTGCATTCACTGCGCGGATGTTTCCACCATGCTGTTCAACCTGTGTCAGGATTGTAAACAAACAGTTGAAAGCTTCAGCTCCATCTCTTGTTGTTTTGTCTAGCCCTGTCATGTCTTTTTCTGCAGTGAAGCCGCAAATACGGTCACAAGCTTGTAGAGGACTCGCTCACACAGTGCATGTTTGTAGCCAATCTCAGAGCAGTACACTTGGTAAAGCTTCATTAGATGGGTAGTAGACACTGTTTGGAGGCAGTTTGGTTTTTCAATTCTCTCTTCACTGTCACACTTTAGGGTTCTGCTGCTGTGGGTTACATCTTGCAAGTATTCTGACTCCAAGATGTGATGCCATAGATTGAGTACTTGGTTTGGAGCTGCAACTGCTAGAATCGCCACAATGCAGTTAAACAGGTTAAAGGTTTATTACAACGTACATAAACACGGGACAGACCAGTAAAGAACCCATAAAGGGCCACATGCAAGACAATCACCGGGGGCCAACCCCTACTATGTGTCTAAAACGCTGGGTGCATGGAAGACAGAGTTGCTACCACTACACCACAGACGCAGACAAGGCAGACAGGTTGCAACCAGTCTCTTCTGCTCTCGTGCATCAATGTTATCAAAGTGCTTTGCTAACTGGTACTTCAGTTGCACTGGTGTCTGGACTACAAACTCTGCATTGCAGCAGAAGACAGTAGAGCCATTGGCTCTCCACTGTCGGCTTTTGGTAGTCTCATTTTTTCGTGCTGAGCGTAGCATGCAGTTCAACCCAATACAAAATAATGAATTCCCATCTTTTCTAGATGTTAGCAAAAACGCTTGTATTATGCGCAGAAATAGTTCTGGAATCTGACAACAGAAAACTATTTTTTGCTTGTATACTAGCTCTATTGTCTAACATAAATACATCAAATTAATCTACAAATCAAGCCCTCTTCAACGGTATAAGCCATTTTGTAAAAGGAATACATCAGACGAAACACCAGTCATTTGAAAGTGTTGGTTAAAACCGAAAAAGTAAAAAATAGGCAGAATTTTACTGACACACAAACTTCAGAGGCTATAAAGTGGCCGTCTACCATCGATGACCCCCCAATATTTTTTTATGGATCGAAAGCTTATGTTACGAAGTGTTTAGAACTGCAAACAGCACCGAATGAATTTGCCTAGTTTTTGAGATATGCTCGATTGAAATTTTCAAGTGCTGAAAAATCGCATTTTTCGAAGGTTCTGGTTGAAACGAAGAACACCACGAGATTCAGCGTTCCCGTTTTGACTAGTTTAAAGTACAGTCATGTCTCGTTAATCCGGACAAGTTGGGACCGACCAATTTTGTCCGGATTAGCGAATTTCCGGATTAACGAATCAAAGCTAAAACACTGTTTTTCGGGTCAAAGGCCTGAATGACAGCTTTTTGTTAGTTGCATATCAGATTCTGAAGCTGTACCTCCTAATTAAAACCCAAAAACTTATTTCAGCTGATTGTAGCTCCTAAAAAGGCAAAAATAATCACATTCTGACTCAACAAAAAGCATTATTCAATTGAAAATTCACACCTGAATTGAAAAATTGCGCATGGATTTTGTCCAAATTAACCAAATCCGGATTAACGAATCACTTTACCATACAAATTTCGAAGTTGGGACCCCAAATCTTCTGTCCGGATTAACGAATCCGGATCCGGATTAACGAGTCATATAACATGGGGGAAAATTGGGACCTGGCCTATTCCTGTCCGGAAGGCGAATATCCGGATTAACGAGGTCCGGATTAACGAGACATGACTGTATTTAATTTCACTGATTCAGAAAAAATAATTCGGTCTGGCTCAAAAGGTTTCCCCAACCATAACTATAGTACAAATTTAGCTAGGAAGTTTTGCATACCAGATTCGTTTTCTACATCGAAAACTGTCCTAGAATATCGATATTAGAACTTTCAGAAACGATTTTGAATTTTTTTTGACCCGCCTGTTTTCTCGTGCAGAGACAATTAACATGTCGGCGCAACAAAAACGTCGGCGACCGACATTTTTCGAGGCAATTCGGTGGGGAGATCACTCGAATTTCAAATTTTGGACACAGACGACTGAATGTGGTATCAAACGACTGCTGACGATCTCCTGATTATTATTTTACACATCAAAATCTAATTACTGCATGCTATATCAAGTTCTACCCCAGATTATGCGTTTCGGCGGGCAGTTAGTAGTTTACGCACCGTACGCACCGTTCGCACCGTACGCACCGTTACGCACCGTTCGCATCAGCAGCGACCCCAATTGGGCGCTGATCTTTCGGAGTGTTGAATTTGCTTAGATCGATCGAGAACCGTTCTGTTTCAGCTTGCATTAACAAATTACGCGTTTTGGTGGAAAGTAGCTGGAAAATCAGCTTTGTATTAAAATTTTAAAAGAAAAAAGCGTAAAAAATCAGGTGTGTCACGGCGGCCCTGGCACCCGTGGAAGCGGTGCGTTTGTGGGTTCGAAACCTGTTGAGGCGATGGGAAGTAGTCGACACAAAGCCCAACCCAGGCCGTCGAAAGTCAGCAATGGCAAGTAGATAAATGGGGACCAAACCGGCGCTGTCTTGCACCCACCGACAGCAAATGGGGAGGGTTGTTGTTTAGAAGGCTGCCGGATCTTCTGTCCCTTCCTGCTCTATAGCAGTTGGCTACTCCTAGTCCGAAAGGACAAAAAGTTACAACAACAAAATAACAATTCGACAGGACATAGAATGCAGCGGAACCACTGGCAGCATCACCAATACCGACTTTGTCCTTGGTCTCAGCCGTGAAGTAAAAACATTTGGATTGTTAGTTTAATGGTTGCCCCATCAGCATCAGCGAAACCCATCAGGTCCAATTTTTCGGCCAATCATTTCCCATTTTGGTACTATGTCAATCAGAAAAGGTGCCGAGATGAGACGGTTCTGCCTGACGAAATTGAGACGTTTAGCGATGGGTGTAAAGTATCGCTGTTTTTTTATATTGTACCCCGATTTTTGAAACAACCAATCACCTTTCCTTTCCCAGAGACGATCCTATACAGCTGTACGTACATACTGGTGCATAATATGGTAAATTCGCTTTTCCAATGCTTTAGATACAGCAGCTTTGAAAGCATTTTTATACGTACGTACGTACTGTATATTCTCGGGAAGAGTATCAGAAGAAAACTATGCAACAAAAGCACTGCACTACAGCAACTTTGCGGATATGCACCACAGCTAACAGAACGAAGCTAATATAATGCAAGCATAACAGAAAAAGCAACTGCACTAAATGACCAGAAAGCTGCTCTACTAACCAACACCGAATCTTTGGGGGCGTGCAAAAATTACGTAATGTCATGAGGGGTTGGGAGGTTCGCCAAATGACTACTAATCATTACGGTGGGGAGGGGGTTGCGACTTCATTACATAATTTTTTCTGAAGTGCAGAAAACACAGAAGTGGCCATAATTTTAATTGTTTTAACGTACATGTACATGTCGTTTCGATTTGAAGCTATTGGGCGTACATTATCTCAGTTTCACTTAGATGAACGTTTAGATTAGAGAAGGTAGCTACCGTTTAAGTAAGGGCTTTCCAATTTTTCAATGCTAACTGGCAACAGTGACCTTTGACATCATATTAAGAGTTTATAAGGGTATAGCACTATCGACTCGATGTTTTACAGGATTCGTGCGGCTTTTTTCAGAGCAAAATTCCCGGACCAAAGTCAAATTTCCCTGACCAATCAGAGTGAGAACATTCTAACAAGGGTGAGAAGTTTTTAGAAATTGGCTCTGGAAAACGAATTTAAACGGTATTCTGAAGGGAAAATTTCAAGTTGTGGTTGCTGTGTAAAGTCAAAAGTCCCATTTTCAAAAGGGTGGTGTGTAAAGCACTGACAGGGCCCTTTGGGCGAGACATGATTCTACTGCCATCAAGTTTTTCCCTGACCGGACACCAAATTCCCTGAATTTTCCCTGATTTCGTAAATTTTTTATAACTATTTTCCATGACTCGCTGACTTTTCAGGTCCCGCACGAACTCTGGTTTATAACTATCGATTATCAGTCAAGTGATAAGGCAGCAGCCGTAAAATCCATGATAAAGCACTTTGGTTTCATTGACTCGACTCTTTTCCCCTCCATTTGGTGGTGGTCATGGTGGAGCTCTCTGGTCATGGTGGTGACAATTTCCGTTTCTGTTCTGCACATTCTGTTTTTTTACTGATGCGTTCTCGTTAAAGGATTCAATACACCCTGCTACTTTTCCACCAAAACGCGTAATTTGTGTTAATGCAAGCTGAAATAGACCGGTTCTCTGATCGATCTAAGCAAATTCACCACTCCGAAAGATCGGCGCCCAATTGGGGTCACTGCTGATGCGAACGGTGCGTAACGGTGCGTACGGTGCGTAAACTACTAACTGCCGTTTCGGCGTGTGGTCAAATCCGATAAACGGCCACAGTCGGAGTTGCGTCAATTAGTGTGAAATACCGTAATGCACTGTAAAACGTGCGCACCCAAATTGTAAATCTTTAACAAATATGACCACATCCGGTACCAAACAACTACTATTGACTTGTACATTATTGGTACATTATATTACATCCACAACCAATTACTGCATGCTATTTCAGATTACGCGCTCATCATATCGCCTTACTTCATCGATTATCGGCCGATTTCCCCCGCAACCCCCACTTACTAAAACAATCGTAGCATTCGAGTCCACCGACAGATATGTCTCCCCACGGGGATTTGGGTAGGTATGACGATTAGCTATCGATTAAGCATAAACATAGCAATATTCGTCCAAGCCCAAGGACGGTGGCCCCTTTTGAACGAAAATCATCACTATGAAAAAAATAGAAAAAATAAGTTTTCTCAGTCATCTTTTGAAAGATAGCTATCAATTTTACTTTGTGAGTAGGCCTACCTTAGATGCATATTTCGGCGCATTTACTTTCAGAGATCCTTGAACAACAAATTAAAAAAAAATAAAAAGAATGAAAATGCGCGATTTCGACCTCCCTAACTAAAACAATCGTAGCATTCGAGTCCGCCGAGAGATATGTCTCCCCACGGGGATTTGGGTAGATATGACGATTAGCTATCGATTAAGCATAAACATGGCAATAGTCGTCCAAGCCCAAGGACGGTGGCCCTCTTTAAACAAAAATATGGCCAAAAATGTACACACTCAAAACACTAATCGGCGCCAGTAGTGATCTCCCTAAATTCGGTTTCTTCGAGCCGTTTGCACCGGCGGGTAACGCTGTGGGCGCTGAATTTAGTGCAATTGGCAGAACGCTTTCAGCTGCGATACTTATTTCAATCTGCTTTGTGCTTTCACTCACATCTCTCTTGGCCAACTCCGAATCGCCTAGCCGAAATACTATCCCGAGAATCGGCCGATTCAGTTGTGGAAATCAATTAAACTAACGATTTTCCTTCAGATTACAACGATGAACGATTTTCAACTCTTGTAGCTGCGTACTTCTTCGGTACGCCCTGGTTCTGTTCAGCGCCGAAACCTACGTAAACCTACGTAGCACCATCCGGAGAATCGGCCGATTCGGCTGTGGAAATCACAAAAAACTGACGATTTTCCTTCTGATTGCAACGATTTCAACTCTTGTAGCTGCGTACTTCTTCGATCCGCCCTGAGCAGCCACTCATACTATATGTTCTGGCCAACTCCGATTCGCTAAGCCGAAGTATTATCCCGCGAATGGCCCGATTCGGTTCTGGAAATTTAAAACTGACCATTTTCCTTCAGATTGCCCATATTTCCTCGATACACTCTCTCTGTCCTGTATTTTTCAGGGTGCTTAGTTTACCCCCTAAAATAGGTACCACCTAAAATCTGTACCTCCAAATCGGTACCCCCAAAATTTGTACCACAAAAATGGTTTCTGTCCCTGAATTTTTGCGCCCTGTATTATTCAGGATGCTTTATTTGCCCCCCCCAAATTTGCCCACTAAATTTCTTACCCCCCATTTCTTAGTCCGTAATGTTTTGCTCTCTGTATTTTCCATACATGTAACAGGGGGTTCGGGGTGTGCCTGCCACCACCCGACTTAGTCCAAACTCCCCGGTCGGGACCCCAGACAATTTTTCAGAACACCCTCCGATTTTCTGCCAAGTAATTTTTTGAGCAATTTTATAAATTTCAAACACTATTAAAATTGCTAAAATCGTCTGTAAAACAGCACTATTAGGCTATATTTGAGCCCAAATTAGCGATTATTTTAGATTCTCAGCCCAAAAATTACCCAGGCGGGTGACTTGTTACATGTACATGTACCCCTTGAATTTTTTACCCCCGTCATTTTTTCTGTCTTTCGAAATTTTGAGCTATGAAATTTTTTGGGGTGTTCTTTCTTTAAATGCTGGCCTTTTCGAGGTGAAAATTTTAGGGTGGACAAAAAGCTAAAGTACTCGCATGCCTAGTTGCACTTAGAGTTGCGTTAAGGCGTTGCGGGTGGCCCTGACATCACCTGCGTCGGTTTTTGCGAGAGGAGTGCCGAAGCATTCTGTGGCCCGGGGACCGGCCATGCGTACACACTCCCTTTAGGTTCCCACCCGACGGTGGTACCCATTTGCCTACTCGCTGTCACCAGCTTTCGGTGCCCTCTGGGTTGGACAAAAAAGCACTCCAAAAATACGGGGTGAACAAAATTTCAGACAAAAATATTTTAGGGGGAACAATTCTAAGGGGAGATGACATTTTTTGGAGGCAAATAAAGCACACTGAAAAACACAAGGCGCAAAAGTTTCGGACCAACAAATATGGGGTAAGAATTTTTGGCGGTACAAATTTTAATCGGGTAATTTTTGCGGCAAAGAAAGCACTCGGAAGAATACAGGGTGCAAAAAGCATCCTGAAAAATACAGGGCGGAAATATTGAAAAAACGTGGGCAATTTGAAGGAAAATCGTCAGTTTCGGCGATTTCCAGAACCGAGTCGAGTCTTGGTCATGGTAGTTTGTGCTATTCCGCGTGTCACGGCGGGTCCGGCATCGGTGAGAGCGGTTGTTTGCGTGTTCGAAACCGGTCGAACGGCGCTGCCGTTGCACCGAATGGCAGCAAGGGGCAGGGTTGTTTGTTTGTAGGCAGGGTTGCCGAAATGAAAGGCATTGAAAGGCTCTGAAAAGAGGGCTGGCTTTCCTGAGCTGTTCGAAAGGGCAGTGGAACTAAAAACCAAAACGAAACAAACAAAACCGAATCGGCCGACTCTCTCCCACTCTCTCCCAAACGGTGCTCCGTTTAGCGAATCGGAGCTGACCAGAACATGTGACTGGACAGGATGTTCAGGCGTATAGAAGAAGCACCACAGCTGAAAGAGTTGAAATCGTTGTAATGATAAGGAAAATCGTTAGTTTCATTCATTTCCACAACTGAACCGGCCGATTCACCGGATAGTATTTCGGCATGGCGATTCGAAGTTGGCCAAGAGAGATGTAAAAACGCACATTGAAGAACTATTACAGCTTGAAGAGTTGATTGAAATCGTTACAATTAGAATGGAAATCGTCAGTTTAATTGATTTCAAACGGAATATGCCGATTTTCGGGATAGTATTTCGGCATGGTGATTCGGAGTTGGCCAAGAGAGATGTGAGTAAAAGCACAAAGCACATTGAAGAAGCATCACAGCTTGAAGAGTTGAAATCCTTACAATATGAAGCACGCAGCAAACAAAATTTCGTGAAATTAAACTACGGTTCCTATGTGGGGTTCGGAATCCACAAACCGCTGTTTCCGTTCCGCTGGTACGGAAACAGCGGTTTGTCGATTCCGAAGCTCACTTAGGAACCGTAGTTTAAATTTCACGAAATTTTGTTTGCTGCGTGCGCGTGCTTTGGGCACTTGGTGGAGACCTCTGTTTCGGTATGCGGACCATTCGCCGCCGACCACCCTAACTTTAGGCCTCAGTTTCAAGATTATGCTTAGCTTCAGGCTTAGGCTTAGCTGGGTGCAGTTTCGGACTTAGGAGGATCAGCCTTAGGCAGGTTCAGACAAACAAACAAGTTTTTAAATGGCAGTTTGCCTTGCCAGGTGAGGATTGAGCCGGCAGTCTGTTTCTTTAAGCTCTTGGTTTTTAGGCTTAACTGACTTTTAGGGGTCCCTCCATTATACCTATATTAATTAATCAGTTTCTTGCTTGGGCTTGGGCTTAGGCTTAGGAGTCAACTGAATACGGTAGATAAAATTGCAATTTTTGTTAGGGACCCATAAAGTCAGTTTTGCCCTGATTTTATTAATTACTGTAACGCGGTAAATTCGTTCGTATAATCGTTATGTAATGACTTTGCGTAACGTATTTCCCAGCAAACTGCTCGTCATAGAAATAAATTAAGCATCAGCTAAACGATTGTCAAAAATGCTTGGCTTGGTGGTGAGTAAAGATCGCGGCAAAACTGACTTTTAGGGGTCCCTAATGAGGGCGTATATCTCAGGATCTAAGCAGAGCACAGTAGGGACCGGCAACGGCGGCCATTTTTGCGCCGTACCGCGTGCCTAATTTTCTTCGGGCGCGTATACAAATCGCCTCCCCAGAAAAACGGAAACGGTGAGGACGTGCGGTACGCTGTGGTACAAAGTGGTACACCAAGTTTTGCTTGTTTTCCTTTTCCAATGTCAGAAATCGCCTCCCCGAAAGTAGGAAAGTTGGAAAATCGCACGTTACACTGTACCATAAGAGAAGGGAAATGAGCAGCACTAAGGGCAAAATGAAGAAAATGAGCGCAACACTCATGCTGGAAACGATTGCTTGTCGCAAAATTGTTTCATTCAATAAGTCGAAATATAAAAAATTTTTGTGCAAGTCCACCCCTGGCAAGCTAAAGCTGAAGAACTCTTATTCTGTGGCTTTGCACACAGACTCTCTTTGCCTTCCCATCCCACGACGCAACCCATTTATCTACTTGTCATCACTGCCTTTCGGTGGCCTGACAACAAACCTAAATCTAAGCTAACACAGATTCGCAGTCGGGTTTATTACTATAAATCGGCCTATTTTTGTTTGAGCGTAGATCTCAGAAGTCGATTTCTAAATTGCAGGCAGCGACAGTACGTAGTACGTGTTGACCAAAAAGAGAAAACACTTTAACTTTAAGTAAAAGCAGGCACCAATAAATATGTATATGTAAAATGTATGGGTATCGAATATCGAGCATTCATCATCTAACTTTGAAAATGTAACAAGAAAAATGAAAACGGAGTATCAAAAATGACTAAAACTGCACATACGTACGTCGTACTTCATCACAACAGAAAATCCAAACGGTTAGTGTTATCTTGTGATGATGATTAAGATTTCAATAGCTTTCGATTGCATTAAGCACATCCAGACTCGACCAGTCCTATAGGTGAAAAGTTACTGCGATGTTTTGAGGCTTCACCACGTCGACCTCCGACCATTCTTTATGGATGGTGTAAGAGAAGGAGGATTCACGTTCGGAGAACGTTGCCGAATTGCCGGCGTTAACGATATGTAACTTTTTTTGCATCCGGTGATGTTGGTTGTTCTTGTGCATGTTTTCCTAATTTCCAAATTGTTGGGAAGCATTTTCCATTTTTCATATTTTCCATTTTCCAACTTTCCAACTTCTTGGGGAGGCGATTTGTGCCCGCCCGTTTTCTTCGCACGTTTTCACCACACTGGTGTCGCGGAGATCAAAATCATGTTTTTTTAAAAAATGCGGCTAGAAAAGCGCGTTCTTTTTTTATGGTTTTTTTGTTTTGATTATTTTAACATAACTATTCACCCAAATCGCCTTGCTATACGCTAAGCTGCGGTTGTTTTCGGCTAAAATAAGCGGAAAAACAGCGTCAGTGCAAAAAAAAGTTTATGATCTCAAAAGGTGCGCCCGACGGTATTAAAGAGGCATTGATCATCTTTCGTTTGAGCCATTTTTTTTCGGCATCGATGCAGCCAAAGATCCCGGAAATCAGATTGAATTTTTACATGGTTAAGCATAGGCAGAATCGGTATTTTTTCAGAAAACGAAAGTTTGCTCTTAAACAAAGAACAAATTAAAAAGGTGCGCCCGCTTAAATTTTAGTTTAGGTGTTGCTCTTACTCAAATGACTGAGCATTGGTCTGCTAGGTCCGCCAAAGATCCCGGAAATTGGGTTAAAGTTGATGAGGTCGATAAAATTAGGGGGTATCGAATACGAACGTATTGGGGATCCTAAGCAGCCCAAAGCCAATGGTTCTTATTTTGCTTCTTTACAATCCTTTAGTAGTTTTGCGTCTCTGCTAATCAATATAAGGTGAATCCTGCTCAGGCTTAACGTGTGTAGTCAATAAATATGGTACAAAAGCGGTAAAAACCTGTAATCGCTTATTCGAGTTAACTTCATAAAATTCGTTTTCATTTATATGTCAGTGGAATTCCTTCAAATTTTCAGCGTTTATTCATAAGTGTTAAAGATATTTTTTGCCCAGATTTGAGCTGCATATTCCAACGCGAACAGGCACGGAAGGTAGTCCAGTAACGAACGAAAGTCGGAATTTCTCATCAAAGTACAAAGTATTGGTTCGTTCGCCGTACGCATACATGGACCGGGGGGTTTACCCACCCCCCAACTTGGGCTCGACCCCCAAAACGACCCCACCCACCCACCTGAAGCCGACTTTTGTTCCTGACCCTACCCACCAAAATCGCCGCGACCACCCCCAAACCGGTAGGCCCACCCCCAAATTTTCTGATTTTGACTACATTTTCTGATTTTGACTGTCTGAAACTGTAAAAAAATTGTGCCAGAAACATCGGAGAGGGAGAGTGGAAAAGATCGTTTTGGGGGGGGGGGTGCTCCCCTATCGGGGGGGGGGGGGGTTTGGCCCAAGTCCAAGTCGGTGGGAGGGGAGCAGAACCCCAGCCCCGCTGTTACATTATACAAATGTACCTGGAAAACACAGGAATACCAGTTCACACTCTACTATTCAGTTCTAGTTCGAGCTACCAAGGTGTTTGTTCGGTATATAAAGGTGGTAGACGCAGTTCTACAGTCTTGGTATATAAAAAATGTAAAAGAAAATCGCATTGCGATTAGAATGACACCGGTCCCATCAAAATCGGCGCAGGGGTTTACGAGTGACAGTCTGATAAAGTACATCGGTCATATCGGTATGCACGCTGCGGTCAACTTTCTAGGAAGAAAAGGTGGCACACTGGGTGACGCAGTTAAACGGTCATAACTCGCTTATTATCCAACCAATTCCGTTCCGGTTTGTTTTGTTAGACTGCAGAAATTGTGCGCTTTTCAATTCTGAAGCCGAATTTCGCCTAGGAGCATTTTGAATTTTCGCGTGCCGGTCCCTAAGCACAGTAATGAAAATTTCTTCAGCAATCTTTTAAGAATTTAGTTATCTTTCATTTAAAAATGGATTCATTCAAATCCGTTGAGATTTGCGGTTGCTACAGCGTTGGCAAGACAGTCTTTTAGGGGTCCCTAACAAAAATTTCAATTTTATCTACCGTATTCAGTTGACTCCTAAGCCTAAGCGTAAGCAAGAAAGTGATCAATTAATATAGGTATAATGGAGGGACCCCTAAAAGTCAGCTTCAATGTATCCTTTTTTAAATGAAAGATATATAAATTCTTAAAAGATTGCTGAAATTTTCATTAATGTACTCTGCTTAGATCCTGAGATATACGCCCTCATTAAGGACCCCTAAAAGTAAGCCAAAAAAGCTGCGTAACAGTTAAACCGGAAGGTCAATATTGAGCATTGACAGTGAGCAGAGAAACTTGCACATAAATAGAGTCCAACAAAGTATTTCTCAGAAAAAATAATTCAAATATAATGAAAAATACCGTACGGCAGGTGTGAGCATACATGTAACAGGGGGGTCTGGGGGTCTGCCCCCCACCCGAATTAGGCCAGACCCCCCAGGAAGGCCCCCCGAGACGATTTCGCCGACATCCCCCTCCGATTTTTCTGCAAGTAAATTTTTGAGCAAATTTTTGCAATTTTTTAGAATTTCAGACAAAAATTGCCAAAATCGCCTGCAAAACAGCACTTTTTAGCTGTATTTCAGCCCAAATTAGCGATTTTTAGCCCAAAAAGTGCGATTTTTTCGATTTTTGAGCATTTTTTAGTGCCCTACCCCCCCCCAAAATTTTGGCTCAGACCCCCCCCGGCCGGCGCCAGACCCCCCTCCCCCCTTCGGCGGATGATCTGTTACATGTATGGGTATGAGAACAGAAAAACTGACTTTTTCATACTGTCGCTGAGCTCCACTGAAAGTTTACATCAAATTTAAATAAGAATTGTGCTAGAAATCTTTGCTAGTGAGTGAGCTATTATATATGAATCTAGAACTCGATCTGTCGGATCTAGACATCTGCTTTACTTTGAAATCAGTGCATGAGGAGGTATTTAGAGCTGGAAATGTCTGAAAAATCCAGTACTTTAAAATTTACCAATTTTTGCCTGACTTTTTGCCTGTAGTAAAATGGTCAATTCTCAAGCAGAACGTGATAGATTTCACTGCACCTTTTCAGCATTTTTTGAAAACGCATTTTTCTACAGATTCTGAAAATTTTAAGGAGACATCTTTTTCAATTTAAACTGATGTTATATTCAGTTGCTGCTGTTAGCACACAATATCAAGTAAGTTTTTCCTCATTTGGACTACATACAGGCCTTGGCAAACCCCTAAAACACCAAATTTGGCTAACATAGCTATCGTTTTTGTGAGATTTCTACCTGGCATTCCAGTATGCGTGGTTTTACGCGGACGAGAATACCATAAGATCATCTTCACATCATATGATAGAGCAGACCACGGCGCATCTGGCGATGTTACTGCTGTCGTGATCCAGCTCTCCAATCAGGATCATTAGCCCATACTAAAGTCTGTTCAAAAATCTTTGGCGCTGGGTACATCCGGCAGTGTCCCGAATTTATACGTGGTGTGAACCCCATACATGTATATATGGATCTGTTCCTCTCATCAACGAGACTACTATACTGTTCTCGAAATTTTCATATTGAACTTTAGTTAGAAGCAAGAAGCCTGACAAAAAAATCTACTTTTTTGGCAGAGCGCCAATTTTTCTGCTGATACCAGATTCGCATTCCCCAACCTTCAGGCATCTCGAAAATACTACCATATATGGGTCTACGATCAACCCTACCAAAGTTACACTCGATTTTCTAACGCCGACAAGCCGTCAAAATTTTGTTCTCCCATAGTTAAGCACAATAATTCATTCAAGATCAAACACATGGGGGTTTTTTTCTTCCAACCAATTTCAGCTTCACGGTTCTATATTATCTCGGACATGCTGAATCCAGACGTCACATTGGTTTTGCTCTACGACTTTGATTTTTGCTAGAAATTTGACCTCGAAGTTAGGGTGTACACCTGAATTTCATGAAAAGCCTTACTCAACGTATCTTGTGTGGCCCTGGTCAAAACCCCATACATGTACATATGGATCTGTTCCTCTCATCAACGAGACTACTATACTGTACTTGAAATTTGCATATTATACTTTGCTTAGAAGAAAGGGGCCTGACAAAAAAATCAACTTTTTTGGCAAAGCGCCAATTTTTGTGCCTATACCAGATTCGGATTCCTCAACCTTCAGGCATCTCGAAAATACTACCATATATGGGTCTACGATCAACTCTACCAGAGTTACAGTCGATTTTCTAATGCCGTCAAGAGAACAACACTTTCCGAAGTTCAGGTGGACACCCTAACTTCGAGGTCAAATTTCTAGCAAAAATCAAAGTCGTAGAGCAAAACCAGTGCGACCGCTGGATTCAGCATATCCGAAGTAATATAAAACCGTGAAGCTGAAATTGGTTGGAGGAAAAAAACCCCATGTGTTCGATCTTGGATGAATTTTTGTGCTTAACTATGGGAGAGCAAAATTTTGACCACTTGTCGGCATTAGAAAATCGAGTGTAACTTTGGTAGGGTTGATCGTAGACCCATATATGGTAGTATTTTTGAGATGCCTGAAGACTGGGGAATCCGAATCAGGTATCGTCATGAAAATTGGCGCTTTGCCAAAAAAGTCGATTTTTTTGTCAGGCCAATTTCTTCTAAGCAAAGTACAATATGCAAATTTCAAGAACAGTATAGTAATCTCGTTGATGAGAGGAACAGATCCATATGTACATGTATGGGGTTTTTACCAGTGCCACACAAGATACGTTGGGTAAGGCTTTTCATGAAATTCAGGTGTACACCCTAACTTCGAGGTCAAATTTCTAGCAAAAAACAAAGTCGTAGAGCAAAACCAATGTGACGTCTGGATTCAGCATGTCCGAAATAATATAAAACCGTGAAGCTGAAATTGGTTGGAAGAAAAAAACCCCCATGTGTTCGATCTTGAATGAATTATTGTGCTTAATTATGGGAGAACAAAATTTTGACGGCTTGTCAGCGTTAGAAAATCGAGTGTAACTTTGGTAGGGTTGATCGTAGACCCATATATGGTAGTATTTTCGAGATGCCTGAAGGTTGGGGAATGCGAATCTGGTATCGTCATGAAAATTGGCGCTTTGCCAAAAAAGTCGATTTTTTTGTCAGGCCAATTTCTTCTAAGCAAAGTACAATATGCAAATTTCAAGAACAGTATAGTAATCTCGTTGATGAGAGGAACAGATCCATATGTACATGTATGGGGTTTTTACCAGTGCCACACAAGATACGTTGGGTAAGGCTTTTCATGAAATTCAGGTGTACACCCTAACTTCGAGGTCAAATTTCTAGCAAAAAACAAAGTCGTAGAGCAAAACCAAT
Source organism: Sabatieria punctata (assembly GCA_030248155.1). Classification (NCBI taxonomy): domain Eukaryota; kingdom Metazoa; phylum Nematoda; class Chromadorea; order Araeolaimida; family Comesomatidae; genus Sabatieria; species Sabatieria punctata. Next base: position 49,826 of record JASANB010004188.1, read on the forward strand.
GTGACGTCTGGATTCAGCATGTCCGAAATAATATAAAACCGTGAAGCTGAAATTGGTTGGAAGAAAAAAACCCCCATGTGTTCGATCTTGAATGAATTATTGTGCTTAATTATGGGAGAACAAAATTTTGACGGCTTGTCAGCGTTAGAAAATCGAGTGTAACTTTGGTAGGGTTGATCGTAGACCCATATATGGTAGTATTTTCGAGATGCCTGAAGGTTGGGGAATGCGAATCTGGTATCGTCATGAAAATTGGCGCTTTGCCAAAAAAGTCGATTTTTTTGTCAGGCCAATTTCTTCTAAGCAAAGTTCAATATGCAAATTTCGAGAACAGTATAGTAGTCTCGTTGATGAGAGGAACAGATCCATATATACATGTATGGGGTTCACACCACGCATAAATTCGGGACACTGCCGGATGTACCCAGCGCCAAAGATTTTTGAACAGACTTTAGTAAAAAATTGACCGCAGAAAATGGGTTAAAACCGTAAATCGCAATTATCCAAGGTATTGCCGGTAAGCTGGAGAGCTGTTTAATAGACCAACCGAAAGGTCTTGATTCGATCTTAAATCTTTATTCAGCAGATGTTTAAATTTGCTCTCTGATAATCCAATCCAATCTCTGAAATTTAGGATCGGGTCTCTAGGCGAAACCCCCTGAACCCCACCTAGCAGTCAAACCTTCTACCCGACCCGGTCCTGTTACGTTACCTATATAACAAACATTTATTAAAAAAAATGTTCCAGAAGGACAAGCTAGGTATTGTTTTAACTTTTTCCTTTGTCTACTATATATCTACTATCTGTATGGCTTTGAATTGAAAGCTTTACTTATTGGATTTTGATGCCTTTTACAGGTCTGTGGCAAAGGGGTCGATTCCTACTTATTCTTGTTGATTGGACAGCCGAACAAAGAACCGGACATGGACTGGCTGAGTGCTGAATCGAGTGAGCCCAACTCGTCATCGGAGGAAGATGAAGAAGAGAACAACCAAAATCAACCGTCCACTTCTACATCTGACAGTTCGTCCCATGAAAATTCGGAGAGTAGTTTCGAAAGAGCGGAAAAGCCTGTAGAAAAATGCACCGCTGATCAGCTTCCACTTGTAGGTTTCTATGACCGAGAAGACCCCTGTTTGATTGTTTGTTTGTTTGTTTGTTTGTTTTAAGTTCCACTGTCCTTTCAGACAGCTCAAGACGCCCCTCGCTCCTTTCAGAGCCCTTTAATGTGTTAGCCCTGCCTACAAACAACTCTCCCCCTTGCTGCCATTAGGTGCAACGGCAATGCCGGTTCGGTTCCCATTTACCTACTGGCCATCACCGGCTTTCGGCAGTCTGGGTTGGGCTATAGGTCGACTACTTTCCAGTCGCTTCGATAGGTTTCGAACCCACAAACAACCGCTCTCACGGATGCCGGAAAACCACCCGTGGCCAAGACGCAAGACCAAGACAAGACTGCTATGTAACAGGGGTCTGTGCTGATCTGCATCGACAACACCCTCCCGTTCTAGACATTTTTGGTTTGGGCCAATTTTATCGTATTGTGCTACAAGATCGTAAAACTGAAGAAAATCAGCCACGGTGTGTGCCAAAAATCTGTACCCTCAAACCAACCTATTTTTTTAATTTAAAAAAATGCTTTTTTGAAGGCTCAATTTTTTTTAAATCATTATGCAAATGAAGGCAAAAAGTTTGGAAATTGACGTGCAAACATGCAATTTTTAGTAAATTCTTTGGAAGCAGCCAACATTTTATCTAGCAACCTGAATAATACTTCTTTTACACTGAGGCTAACAGCGATTGCTTAAAAAATCCTTCCTTAGGATTCACCTAGAAGTGCCTCTAGCTAGAAACTATTTTCGGTGAAATTAAAGGCAGTGTTTGTTTGGACCTGTATTGGCGTTTTCGAACAGGTTTCTTAACTGACTTGATGTGCAAAAGTGGAAAATTTGTTTTAAATACCTGTAATAGCACGCTGGAGCGCTAAGATGGTTTTCAAAAAAATGTTTTTTAAACATTTAATAAAATTTTTAACAACTGTGTTCCAAAGGCTTTTCACGCGAATTTTAAACTAAAATTAGTTATTTCTCTGAGCAAGCTTGTTAGTACTGGAGGCGCTACTAGTAGTTGCATTTTTGGGTCGGGATAAGGGGTGACCTTTCTAGCTGGGGGGTAACCCCCAACCCCCTAGTACGTGTGTGCTGAGAACGAACCGTTTGAGCAAAGATCGAAAAAGCGGTGGATATTTTTTGGCCTATACTGTATTTTACTTGTTTTTTTTTCAAGCCGAAACTGTAATTTGGAGGATTTGTAGTGCTTAAACCGCTCTGCATTCTTCCGGTAAAGGCTCAAACTCATTTTCACCGTCGGGTGGATGCTCTGTTATTACGTCTGAATTACGTTGTAGTTAGCACTTGTGTGTATGTGTTTGTTTAGAGTATATGTCTGGGCATGCCGGGCCCTCCGCAGTCGTGTCCCAATGAAGCTGAACTGTGCAGAATGTGGCCATGCGATTTAGCTCGACTAGTCAGCTACGACAACATCAACACTGTGCTCGATCATTTGCCTGCAACTGGTCGCAGTATTCTATGTTCGTTATTTCAATCTTCCGTTTCCTTCGTATATACTCGCAAACCTCCCCTCGGTATGAGACATGGACTAGAATTTCCCCCATACATAGGCTGGGGTGTTAGGGGAAATTTACCCTTTCACCGGCCAACCGGCGAGCCCCTCTGAAAATTTGTGGCGACCTTTTGGGGCGAAATTTGGCGACGTTTTTATTGGAAAAACGGAGAATTTCGGCCAAAACCCCCTCCACGGCCAATACAATACCCCTCCAAAATTTTTGCTACCTTTTCTGGGAAAGCGATATTATACTGTCCACCCCCGCCGAGCGCCCTACCCCCTCCATTTTTTTCCGCCCATGGACAAGTTTTTTTGAGACAGAAATGTGTACTTGTTTTTTGAGAAACTCTGTATCTGAAATAAAAATCTCTCTTTTTGCCTTTTCTATTTGTTACAGAATGGACCTTTCCCTGAACTAGTTTTTGTCTAGCTCAGCAACTATTAGGTCTTGGGTTTTCCTGGTATTGTTTGCACTCTAGGTAACGGCGCCTGAGTGGTTGAGATATCCTAAGCCAAAAAGTCAGACACATTGCTAAAATCAACGTCTTTTAGCTTTTTCGTTAAAATTGGTTAAAGCAAACCCAGGCAAAGTTTGTCGGCAATGGCGGCTTTGGACCATTCCGGGACTGCGCCTAGTAGAACCCACCCAGTACCCAACCACCGAGAACTGCCAACTTGCGCACACAAATGTTCAACTTTTTTGGCTTACGCTTAAGTTCAGGTTGAGGCTTAGTTTTGGGTGTGCGCAAGTTGACTACTCCACCGCCACTCCCAGCGGCCCGGACTGTTACATGTTTGTACGTAGTTACCGTTGTGTATGCTTGCCTGTTTCAGGTGATATTTTTGCCGCCCGGTCACACTTACTCCGTTGGCTAGAACAGCGCAGAACTCGTGGTTGCGAATACGTGGAAAAGAGTCAGCTGGTGGAGCTGTTGGTCGACCGTCATATGAGTGCTGCCGATGCGTCCTTACTCTGCTCGTTAATAGACTCGGAAGGTCTCGGTCGGCTTAATGTCGAGACGGCCGTAGACTACCTGGAGAGCACCCGATTCCGTCTCATACCGTCCTTTTTCGCCGCTGACTTTGCATTCCGGTCCAGTGCCATGACAGTCAGTCAGCTGATGCCAAGCGAAGATGACTTGTTTTGTCCCCAGCGTCAGCCCGATTTGATTGAGAAGATGAGCTGCGCCTATTTGCAGTCGGTGCAGGTCGGCGGCTTGTTGATGCCTTCGCCGTTGCAGTCTTGCTGGCATGCGGCCCACTCGGCCTGCACCGCTGTTCTCAGAAGACTGATGCTTCTGGCCCCCTGGAGTCCGGTCGACAGTCTGCGAGTCGATATCAGTATAAAAGTGCAAGTGTCTACCGGGCATGAGACTGCTGCTAACCTGACTGATGGCTCTCACAGCACTTACTGGCAGTCGAACGGTTGGTTTTCTAGTTCTGTCTTCAAAACACACGTCTTTCAGCAGATCTTTTATAAGGTGCTAAGTGTGCTCCAATATGTCTTTTACTTTTAGCTCCGGCCGGAACTCACTGGGTTCGAATTCGAGTGCCGAAGCATCTGTCGGCACAGTGGCTGAAACTGGACATAGACGCAGAGGACTACAGCTTTCTTCCGAGCGAAGTGCAAGTGATGGCTGGCGGCTCGGTCAACTCTCTGACTGAAGTTTGCACTCACTACATTCAGCCGTCGTTGACGTCTGGTTTTCAATCGGTTGATCTCAGCCATCATCAGGGCAGTACGCGTTGGCTTCAGCTGAATGTAAAACGCTGTCACAAAGACGGTTGTGATACACGCATCCGAGGTATTGCGGTTGATTGCGTCAAGCGCCAGCTTCTGTCCGACACGTCGCCTTCTCTGGCTCTGAAGAGCTGTCTGGACTGGCAGATGGCTCTAACTATGGCTTTGCTGGACACTCTGCTGCCCACAAATCTTGTCTTACTGCACACGTTCGTGTCGCAGACAGAGACCATGCTTTCTCAACTAACTCCCCTTAGCTTTTCGCCTGCCAATAGAGAGCACGCTTCAACTAATGCAGTGGTGTCTGACGCTGTGCTACGCAGTGCAATCTGCCAGATGGAAAAGCTTCTTCTTCACCCGCAAGTGCAGCACATACCGCAAGTATGTGCCCGAATTATCAAATGCGTACTGAAGACAGCGGCCGTCAAAGGATCAGTGCAGCCGTTTCTACACCTGGTCTGCTGTTTTCATCGAAATACTGAACTACTGGCTACATTGGAGAGTGTGCGTGACCATGTTTTGCCACTTTTGGAAGACACCTTACGCAGAGGAAAGCTACGTCTGCTTCCAACGCGACAGCCTCTTGAGTTGGAACTGGCTGCAGTTCGCAGCCGCCAGTCGAAGAAGAGCTTTTCGATTGAAATGGTGCCTAAGACGAGTGTGGCTCTCTTTTTCACGGTCACAAGCATTAAACTGGTCTTGCCACCTGGTTGCCAGCGAGAGCATTTGTCTATTTTCTGGGCTGGAAAATGTTTGGATGACTGGGCTACCGGGTCTATGAATGAAGTTACAGTTTCTTGGAATGGCTTTAATGTTACACAGCGCGTGTCTCTGGAACTGATTCTTCACGAATCGTCACCAAACATGAGCGACATAAGCGACTTAATTGGAGTGACGGTTTATGGGCTGCCCTGTCGGTTTGACCCCTGCATCGATGTCGGTTCTTTGATCAGTCTCAGCTTCTCTCACCACTTGGACAGTGACATAGAGACTCTATTGCTTCTGTTTGCTTTGGAGATGTTGAACAAAGAGTTTCAGTTGGCTCAGGCTGGACTGCCGAAGGGCTCTAGTGTCGATGTTGATGGACTGGACTTGGCATTGTTGACTGATCTGTTCAGCGCTCAGTTCTCTGATGCTCGGAACCAAACTCGTTGTGCCGCCTTTCTAGAGATTCTAAACCTTTGTGTTCGTTGCCCTTCAATCTGTAGCTCTCTGCAAGGTGACAGTGAGACTGCCGCTCAACTATTCAATGGATTGGCGTTGCTTGCCCAAACCGATCAGCAGCTCTCGCCATCAATCTGTGCTCTTCTGGACAACGCTGCCCCCTTCTTTCTGCCGGATGCACAATCGAGACGAGAAAAGTTCCTTGCTTTGCTACTGGCAGATCAACGGGACTACTTCGAGACGGTGGTGTTGAAAGCGCTGGCCAACCATTTCAGTGGACGCTTGAAGCACGACTGCAGTCTTTTGATGCTGCCCGAGCCCGACGCCCCAACAGATCCGACCAATTCTATCGACACAACGTTGACTGTGGTCACCAGATTAATTCAGTTGAGCGACTCTGTCGATGTCTCGCCTGCCTGTCGCTCTCTGCTCTCTTCGCTGTTGTTCCAAGTGTACGCGTGGTGTCAGCAGATGATGAAAAAGACGTGCTTTTCGGTCAGTGCCGAGCGGCTGTTTTTTGCTGTAACTACGACTATTTTGGACAAGGCAAGGGCGCATGGCCACTTCGAGTCCTATCTGACTTTGGCAATTTCTGTACTGGACACAGCTGACGAAACAGCTTTCCATGACGCTGGTACTGTGACTAAGTTCCTGGAAGACTGTGAACCTCTTGTGCAGCAGGTGTTTGAACGCACTTCTGACGCTGATTTGCCTTTGGCAGCGGCTGAGCTGCATAAGCCTGGCCAATTGAGAACCGTAAGCAGTGACTCTGATTTTGTTGCGGTTTTCAGATAGGAACAGTAACATTGAACGCTTTTGCCGAACTAAAGTCCATTTGAAATTCATATGGATTATGTGTTTTTTTGCAAATAACTTCTTATAGGCGCGTTGGAACGCTTTGGGCCTCATGAACAAAGTTTTAGAAGGTCCGAACTCTGTAGTACGGTGTACCTAATCTGCGTAATCCCCCTGGTAATGCTAATTTGCGCAATGGAAAAGAATCGGGTTTTCCTGTAGCTGAGCTGAATGCGATTGCAAAGCGAAAAATGCCTATTTTTGGCGATTTACAGATTTCTAGGGAGAAATAGCTCGTAATCAACTATACCAATTTGCTAAAAATTCTTAAGGAGAGTGTAAAATTTAGTTTTAATCGAATCTAATACAACCCCCCTCCGGATTTTTCCGTATGATATGGTATGTAAAGTGGTGTGTGGTAAGTACCTGTACTAGCACGCTGGACCCCTTTAAGACGATTTAAAAAATATTTTCAAAAATGAAAAAAAAGCATTTTGGCTTCAAAAATTTTTTAAACAACTGTGTCCATAAGTATCAGAATGTATGTCTCCAGATTATTTGAACCACTCCTTATATAACAGAATCTGTTCGTTTCTGCTAAAGTGGTCTACTGATTTCAAAAGACTCACTAGGAGTTTCTGAGTCCTGGTTCCTTGTTTGATGGCGGTGTGCTTTCAGCTGCAGTCCTGGACGGTGAGCAGTTCGCATCCGTGCAAGGTTGACCGTCATTCGGACAAGTCGGACCGAGTGTTTGAGAACATAGGTGCAGTCTTATTCGAAGTTACATTTGACAACAACTGCGAACTCTCTACTAAGCGTGATGACAGTTTGGTCTTTTGTACCAGCTACGGAACTCACCGTGCAGTCAAGGGAAAGTTGGCTGCGAAAAAGTCCGGTTGGCCCAGACAGCTGCGTTTGGTAAGCAACGACCTTCTCTACGTCAGTTACCGATCAGCTCGTAGCTGCGACTATGAGGAGAACGAGAGTCAAGTCTGGGGCTACGAATTCAAAGTGGTGGCCAAGGCTCCCGAGCATTTGTGTCACTTTTCCCGCCCACAACTGCCTTTACTCTTCACAAAGCTTGTGGCTAAAGTTTCTGCGCTTTCCGTTGCCCGACTGTCTAGCTTTGTATCATCTTCTGCCTTACTAAAAACGACTGTTTGGGAGCAGTTGTTCTCCAGAGGCAAAGCTCTTCTCACCAACTGCAGCTATCTGAGCGATTCGAATGGCGTGCCTAGTGCAGGACTCAAGGAAATACTTGCTCGCTGTCAGCAGAATGATCAGCGTGTTGTGGTTGGACAAGAAGACGGTGAATCTGTGGTGCAGTTTGTGCTGGCCGCTTGTATCCACCACTGCGCTGAGTTGAACGCCGAGTTCAATGGTCACTCTGACCATAGACTTTGTGCTACAGCGTACTCGGACGCAGTTTCGCTTGGGTACAGTTTGCTCAAGGAGAAGCAATCTCGCACTGCTTCCGGTGACCTGTCAGCGGCTTTTTTGTTCAAGGACGCAATCCGGAGAGCCAGGTTCCTGCTGGAATTTCGCCCCGCCTCACTGTCTGATTATTCTGCGATTACACAGTTTATCCTTGAGTCGTCGACCGATCCAGAGTCTGTAGAAGAAGCTGCACTCGAGTTGGAACTGCACCAAAGTGCCTGCGCAGCAGCCTTCAACACAGCAGTGCGGGCGCTGCGATCTACGAGCGTCCTCAAGCTGCTCTTTCTCAAGTACTGGTCTGAGGTGTCGGATTGTTGGCCGAGCAACTTAACCGAGCTGGGCAGCCATCTTCTGACCTGCGAAAACTCGGTAGCTTTGGACAGAAACTTCAATGCAGTCGGAAAGTGCCTTATTCAGTTGTGCCGCCGTTCAGAGAACGGCATTGAGCAAGCGCAGCTAATGGTTTATTTGTGCCATTATTTGAGTGGTTTGAACAGTGGCTGCATTCGATTCATGCCTAATATGACCAAAGGACAGCAGACTCGAATTGCAGATGCCGATATCTTGTCTGCTTTCAAGTTACTGCACAGTTATGCCTTAGGAACGAAGGTAATATTGTTTTATTTTATTCATGTATTACTGTTGTGTGTACTTAGGCATGCATGGCACCATTACTTAATTACCAAAAACCCCTGGACCGGAACCCCTTCCCGTGATGATTTTTCCACTCCTTTCCGATTTTCATGCAATTTGTACGTACACAACTATGGCGAGACCCCTGTTTCGACTTTCCCCACTTTCGATATTCCCATTTCCGATTTCCCCAGTTCCGATTTTTCCCATTTTCGACTTTCATAAAAATAGGTTTTTTCACCATATTTGGAGACCACTTTAGTTCGTTCATTTGAATAATCTTTTAGCAATCACGTCTTACCTATGTATTTGTGAGTACGTTTCTAGCAGAGCAGCCAATGCAGGCGTTCATTTTCAGCCGTTCTACGAACAAGTTTTGTTAGAAGAAGAGCCACTAGATGAAGAGCTCTATCGCGAAGCGTTCGAATGGAAAGACTCACCTCGTCAGAAGTGTCCGCAAGCTCTGCAAGAAAACAAATTGTTTCTGGCGCTCTTTCACGGCTCTGAATCAATATGCGACGGTTGCGAGAAGCGTTTGGAGACGTCTCCGCGCTACCGTTGCTTGCAGTGTGCCGACGTCGACCTCTGCTCCGACTGTTTCGCAGACGGTCTTGCGCCCTACGGTCACAGCAGTCAGCACACCATGACTTTCCTTCAACACGTCTGCGACTACTGCCACGCCACTGTGGCAGGCACTGTCTTCCACTGCAACGTCTGCGGCAACTTTGACCTCTGCAGAGGCTGTTACTTGGGCTGGTGCGCGCTTCCTGAGCAGTTGCAGTGGCATAAGGCCAATCACGAATTTGAGGTGATTTACCCGGTCATGCTAGCTAACAGAGCAAATGATTAGTTACGAACTAGGCCTTTTTGAGTTGCCTGAAATTCGGGGACAGAGAGAGTACTAAAATTGTCTATAAACCATCACTTTCGCTGCATATTTTTTCTATTATTTGACATTTTTCAAACTGACTGCAGGAGGCGGGAAGAATTACCAAACGTTTTGCTTGGGCTCCCATTTATTTCGGCTTGCACAGTAAAACCTTAGGCTTTTAGTTGATCTCATTATGACTGTTTTAGGCAATCAAAGCTCAGAAGTGCCACAGCTCCGACCCGACTTTGCTGCAGTTGTGTGTCTACCTGCGTCCGCTTTGCTGGCTGACGCTGGTGCACTGGTTGACTCGGTTGGCGCGCTCCAACAACAGTCGACTCAACGCTCAGATCCTCGCCCGGCTCATAGACAAACTGTCCGAAATGATGCCGAAGCCCGACAGTAACGAGACACAGAGGTGCGGCGACCTCGCTAAGCTGATGTCGCTGCTGTGGCACTGGCTTGACCTGACTGCAATCTCCGATCACCCTGCTCTCGATCAGTGCGTGGCGCACTGCGTGCAGTTGTTGCTGAACGGTGAGACCACGTATCGGTCAGCCGCCATTGGATTGCTGAAGAACATTCTGTGCACTATCTCACCCGATTTGTTGGTTGACCGTCCAGACATCCACTCTGGTTCCAAATTGACTGCCGCTCCTGCTGCACACTCGCTCCTTCTTAAGCTGTTCGCGTTCGCAGAGCAGTGCTTTGTGTTTGGAGACCTGGAATGGCCCAGCATGCTCTCTGACTTGTTTTACTGTCTGCTTGGCCGCGAGCAATGGAGGCAGATTGTTCACACGGTCCTGAAAGACAAGCTGCGACGGCCGGGGTCGTTCGCTGCTGTCCTTCTTGTCAGTCTTCCGTGCGTCTGGTTCCCCGGGCTGCTGTGTCGGATCGGTCAGAACAGCTCTCAGGCGGTCTTCGTCAAGTACGACAAACGTAAGGCTCTCTGTCGCACAGTGTTGGCCTCTAAAAGAGTGACTGTATTGGCTCCGTTGCAAAAATTCAAGCCCGTTTACCGGCAGTTGGCGTCTCATCCGTTCTTCACTTCGGACGATGTGGCGCTTCTACCATTGTGGTTCCAACTGAAATGGCTGTCAACCGAAATCGACTCCCTTCCGCGTCTAGACGAGACGTGTAAAGCACTGATTAGCCAGGCGCTCAAACTCTCATTAGAATCAACGGACTTCGCAGGCCACTTAAATACCAAGGTATGTTTGCTTTAGAAATACAGCCGTGATTTTTACGATTTTACGTTGAGTGAAATAAATAGCTACCTATTGCAATAATTGTAATACCTATTGTAATAACGGTAGCACTGCTTTCGAATTTTATGTTGATGATTTTAAAGCAGTGGTACCAGTGCCAGATCAGATATTGTGCCGATACCGTATGTATTACTGGACGGACATAATCGGAAGTTAGTGTTAAATTAAGTAAACCCCACTATCGTCGATGAACGATTTTACTCTTTATAGCACTCAGTTTCGGTTGTATTCTGCCTCAGCTTGGATGTTGGTAGTTGTTAGTATGTGACGATCTGGTCGCTTATGCTGTTTATCAGAGTGCCAGTTTAGGTGTTAGAAGTGGTTCATTTGCTGATTCTGTCGGTTGGTGTCTGCAAATTCAAACGGCTCGGTCAGTCTGATAGTAGGAGATGCGTGCAGTCGGGTGTAGTGGATACGCCGTCGCTGCAGGCCGAGAATGAACTGAACTTACCAGCTGAGCTGTTGTTTTCTCTACTACCAGATGAAGCTCCCGGTCTTCAAGCCGACTTTTCTCTGCCCTTTGCTGTTATGCGCAACGAGGTTTGTTCAATAGAATCGGTTTTTGATCTTCCAGTTAACTTCCCAATTATGCATCCAATGGAAAAAGCTAAAGCTAAAGTACTCGCCTGCCTAGTTGCACTTATAACGTGAGGTAAGGCGTTGAGGGTGCCCCTAACACCACCTGAGTCGTTTTTACGGCAGGATTGCTGCCATCACTGGGTTTCGGTGACCTTGGTTGGGCTTTCAAAAACCCCGATTTCTTAAATATCAGCAGTGGAAACGCCAGATTCGGTTTCCAAAGGCTTTACAAGATAATTTTAGGCTAAAAATTAGTGATTCCTGAGCGAGTTTGCTGGTACTGTAGCCACTGCTGGTACTTGTATTTTTAGGTCCGGGGGTTCCTTAACCTGTCTGGGGGTGAGGGTTGGTTTGGCCTTTTCAGCAGGGGTAACCCCAACCCTCTAGTACATGTGTGGGCCCGAGTGTGGCCTAACGCAGGGGCTACGGCCCCGCCCGGACAATCCATCCATCCATGAAGAAAAACTGTTTAGGCTCGTCGTTACTTCATTGATGATGCCCTGCTGCCGGATCCGAAAGTACTTGAAGCTGTGTGCGAGCGAGTCTCAAACGACGACGTTTGTGCGCGCAATTTTCTGGCCAAATTTCGTTTTATCAAGGACCGTCAGCCGCTAAGTGTGAGCGAGTGCAGCTCAGCGGTCAATAATAATGACGGAGAGTGGAGTGGTTTTGTAAGCGACGAGCTTGCCAAGAGCTTATTGCCGACCTGCAGTGGGAGCAGAGAAGGTGCCGAAACGAAGACAGTCGAAAGTATAATAGACCATCTGCTCACTGATTTCCACACCGGTCACGGCATCAACGACAAGGCCGTCAGAATCATTCTGCACGCCCTCCTCACCGGCAGCTCTAAGTCTCTGCTGAACACTGTCTGTCACAGTCTCTGCATTCTCTACGCACGTACCCTGGTCACCAGAGTGATCGAAAGTGTTCACCACCTAGAGCAGCCCCTCCACTCTGCACTGCTCTTCCAGCTGTTGCAAACAGTAAACACTGGTGCAACTGCCCCTCGTACAATTTGTGATTTAATCTGCGCCGATCAGAACGTCTTGCCCGACTGTTTATGGGCAGCCGCCGGTCTGTTGCAACGTTCGGCGCCTCAGCACAAACAGCTACCACTGAGCGACGCCATTCAGCGACCCGCCTGGAGAGAGTTGCGGTATGTGGGCGAACTCTATTTTTCTGCTCACGCAGACGTCCTTATCGTACGCTGCCCGGTTTTGGAACCGGGGCTACAACTGCAAGCGCTGTGTGAGACCAACTGCTGGCAGAACATCAACGCCAGAGATTCAGTTTTCTGCGCCGATAAAATAAAGATTAGACTGAAGTGCACGCACCCAGACAGAGTGACCGAGTCTTCCTGCGCAGCTCACATCGATGTCGTGGCCTACTCCGGTGGATTGTTTGCTCCCGGCTACCGGCTCATGCATGCCCTGATCAGCAGTCAACGCCTTCCGGAAGATCAGTTGGGACGGCTTTGCTCGTTTTTAGTGCAGCTCAGCGCTGCGCAAGTGTCAGTGCCCAGTCAATGCGCCAAGGTTGCGCAGTTGCTGACGCTTCTATTTGGCGACCCGCGATCTCGATGCGTCGACTTGGATCAACTCCGTCCGCTTTGGCTTTTGCTGCAATTACAGCTGAGCACCGATCACGTCCAAAATGGCGTCAAAGGCGAGCTGGTGCGTTGTCTGCTGCAGCTTTTTCTGAACGTAGAGCGGTTGGCACTGCAGACAAACTGTTCTTCTAAGCTCTCAAGCTCGCTCTTTTTCTGTTCGAACGACCAGAAGCTGCTGCAGACTTATGTGCAGACGTTCATTCGTGTTGGATTGGTGGGCGCAGCCATTGACTGCCCGAACCAAGCGACCAGAGCGTGTCAGCTGTGCACTAAGGCATTTATCGCAGCCGCAAATTCAGATCGCAGCAGCACCGTACGCTCTTCTTATCATGAGGACAGCGCACCGTCCGGTACCTGTTCGGTTTATGAAGACGCAGCCTCGGAGGGTGCCAACTTGACCACCGACGATTCAGAAGCAGCTTCCGAAGTACATGCACTTTGACGAGCCAAGTTCCCTTTAGCTTTCGATAACTGTTGGCCTGCGTGGAGGTGTTTCTGTTTGTTTTCTCTGATTGTCACTTTTACGTGCCCGCTGATCACTTTTCGTTCTTAGTCATTCAGTGCCGAATTTGAAAATGCGGGTATGTGTTACAGAGCGCTACAAAATTTTATGCAAGATAGTACTACATTGTTGTTGTCCCCGGCAGAGGATGCAGCCGGATTTTGGTTGATTGACTACTATCCGTATTGAGTTGTGGTGAGATTATATTTGCTTCCGGTTCGGCCCCTAGTATTATGTGGCAATAAAATTTGACCTAATCTTCTATTTCGGTTTCTGAACTCTTGGTTCTCACCTTGTGAGCCACTACATTACCCATGAACGTTGTCTTGAAATTGACCTTTGTGTTTTGATGTCTGATCATTACGTTGCTGAGAGAAGTTTGCGTGTCGTTCTTTTCCGCATGGTACTGGGCTATCCGTGTCGAAAAACATTTTTGCCGCGCGTTTTGTTAGTGGCTTTAGATTTGAATCAGTAGAGCGCTTCTCACAGTGCACCGTTCACGTGCTGCCATACATTGTATTCTTTCGCTGAAATTGCGTAGGGTTTTGTAGTCAGTGGTAAGTCGTAGTTTTCAGGCAATCGATAAGTAATAGCAAGAATGTATGTTATAGCTAATGTTGTTGAGGATTGAACGTCTCTAGCCAAGTAGCAATCTTTCCAGGTTCTCCTAGAGGTTTTCATTTGATCGGATGGTGTAGAAAGAATGAACCAAGAGAAAACATTCGCTTTGCAAGCTTCTCTGCCCAGTCTGCCTGTTTCTAACTTGGATGGAGCCTTGCAGCAGTATCTGGACAGTGGTGATAAGACGATCACGTATGAGCTGAGAGTTTGGTTCTTTTGGTTGTAGTCCGAGTTCTGGTAGATCAGGAAGCCTTTGATGTAACCAAGAAGCTTGTGGAAGCTTTTAAATGCGGACAAGGCCAACTACTCCACCAAGCCCTGCAAGAGAAAGCAGCTAGTCACCGGAACTGGGTTAGTTATTGATACAGTAGGTAGTGGTTCCTTTAAAGTGGCGCTTGTACATTACAGCTGGAGCACTGGTGGGAAGAGTATGCGTATTTGCAACAACGTGTCACCATTTATCCGTTGCTTAACTTTGGCGGTCCAATGGCTGATTTGCTAGCTCTTCCGCCCGTTTTAAACGATCAACTAGACCGTGCAGCTATGCTGATTTATTTGACTGTCAAATATTGGCGTATGGTTCGTACTGAGCAGCTGCCTGTCGTTCGAATTCGTAAAACGCCTTGGTGCATGGAGCAAGTCAGACGACTGTTCAACAGTTGTCGCATTCCTTTGGCCGTTGTGGACCGCATCGACTGCCATTTTAAGACAGGTAAGTGACGGTGTTTTTCAGTTGGTACAAGCGCCAAGCATTCATTTTAATTTATTTATTGAGCTCAATTAAATTACAACGAGAGAGACCGGAAACATTTACTCTAAACTATTTTGCTGCATACAGTACATGTGACTGGGGTGCTCTCATACATGTTGCGGGCTTTTCGGCTGGGGGTGTTTCAGTTCCAAAATAGGGTTTCAGCACTATGTCCAAAATGGGTTTCAGGGACGTTTTTGCTGACCAAAGGTGGGTTCCAGCGATCTTTTTCAGGCTCAGAAAAGGATTTTGTGGACTAAAAATCCTGTCTAAACTGCAAAAATGCCCTTTAAAACCCTATTTTAGCTTTAAAACGTACGAAAACCCATATTTGATCCGATAAAATAGAGCTAAAATGCATTTGTGAAACACTATTTAGAGATTTCGAAACCCTAATTACGGTTCTGGAATTGCGTGTAAAATAGCGCTTTCAAGTTGTAAGCCCAAATTAGCGCTTTTTCCAATTTTCTAGCCAAAATGGCGTTGTCTAGCGATTTTTGAGCGTTTTTGTACTCTTGCCCTACACCAACTTGTGTTCACCGCCGGGCGGAGGCCAGACCCCCTAATTCCCATCCCCCTTCGGCCGCTGGACCTGTTACATGTATGATTTACTCTGCACTCGAATATTGTCTGTGTATACTAATTCTTATTTTCAGAGTCTGAAGGCTATTGTTGTTCTTATATCGTTGTCATTTGTCGTGGACATGTATGGAAGTTGGAAACGTGGAATAACCGACTGGATGAGGGTTACACTCCTGCTCAGATACGATGTTCGCTTGAAGAAATCAGAAAAAATTCTAAAGTTGCTGCTCCATTTGTAAATTCTCTGACAACTGCTGATCGACCGTTGTGGCATAAGGTTCCGTTCTTATCTGCTGCCAGTCACAGGTCGTAAGCCAGTGCTAAAATTTCTGTCCGATCATGCGTTCAGTGCAATGCGTGTGTAACAAACAACCCACTACGTACATACAGTACATACACGTCGATTAGGCCCCTACTCGCAAGAGTCTATCCTTTTAAGCAATATAAACAAGATTAGCCGGTATTTCGGGAAGTCCCAACCGAATGCACGCTTGCTAAAGAAATACTTTTGCCTTTGAATTGACAGATAGCACACATAGCCTGCCTGCCTGTTCAGCCTTGGAATTGTCTCTCTGAACATACGGTATCCGCTCCTTCATTGGTTGCTTCAAGCGCAGATTGGACAAAGATGAAAACAGACTAAAAATAGTGGCTCGGCAAAAACCGCCGTTCAAAGCGGCGTAGCCAGCCCTTAGGCTCCACTTTGCTTTAATAATCTATTTGTGTTCTCTTCTCGGGGCATTCTACAAATAAGTAAATAAATAAATAGTTTTAGGTTCGTGAACACTTGATCAGTATTTCGGATGCGAACCGGCGTACCTTGGAGACAATCGAGAAGGCTGTATGTTGCTTCGTACTGACAGACGAAGTGTTCCATACTGAAAGCCAGTTGGCCAGCTACTCAATTGGAGGAGATCCAAGGTGCCAGTGGGCCGACAAATGTCTTACTTATCATGTTCATCTGGATGGATTCAACGATGTCTCTTGCGATGTACGTACGTGTCTTGTCTTCTCATTCAATTAGTTGTACCTTGTAATCTGTTCAACTTCATTTGCAATGGCGTTCTGCACCAACTCATTAAACTGCTACTGTGAAAGTACACCTAAGCAGCGTGCCGCAACGTTCAATACTTTCCCGTAATGACAAAATCAGTTCGAATTTCTGTCCCAGTGGCCGTTTTATATTTTTTTCGTATATGCTGCAAGGTTCGAAAATTATGGCAATGCCTCACACGTTGCTTAAAAATTTTAACAACTGTGAGTCGTCTTGGCATGTTTTTTATGTGCTGTATATGAGTTCTTGGCTTGACAGTAATAGTTTTTTAGCATTCAGGTATGGATGCCATCGTATTGACTGACTTGATCATGTGGATTAATAAAACATCTGAGAAAATGGGTCACATAGTACATAACGTAGGTTCGGTTCTAATTGTACGTAGTTGTCTAGTGTAGTTGTACGTATTTCAGAATAATGCGAGTGTAACTCTTAATGCGGAAGCAGTTGAGCTGCAGTTTCTGGTGGATAAACTGGTCTTAGATTCGATTAAACAAGCTGAAGAAGATTGCGCTCAACTGACTGACGACCTATACATACGAACGTTCCACTTTAGCGACTTCGCCAATGACTTGTTCCGGAAAGCCAGGTTGTATGGAGACACAGTAATTCAGCTGGCCATTCAATTAACCTATCTTCGACTGCATGGTCGGTACGGTTCCATTGGCATATATCATGGTGTGTTTGTTTGCAATTTCAGCCCGGCATCCACTTACGAGACGGCCTCTACGCGCCGTTTCTATCACGGTCGCACGGAAACGGTTCGGTCTTGCACGGCCGAGTCTGTCAAGTTTACCCGACTAATGCTCGACCCCGAAGCTTCGGTTTGTTAATTAGAGTTTCTTCGCCTCATTTGATTGTCACTTTACTGCTCATCTACTCTACTATACTGAAGTGTGCATGCATGACCTTAGACCCAGTCAGGCATGATAGTCACTTTTTATGTCTATTGCTGAAAGTGATAGACTCGACTAGACCGGTGGGTCATCGTTTCATCATGTAGCCGGTCTTTGGTTGGAGTTTAATAAGAGGGCATGCATGAGCCAGACCGTAAGGAAAGCTTTATGGCCATTGCAAGTGTTTGTTTAGTTCGACGAGAGAATGAGGTCGTTTCTTGCGGCTATAAAGAAACAAAACGAGCTAATGGAAGTGGCCTCCAATGGGCAAGGTTTGTACACTTTTCTCTTCTCAGTGCATAGGATAGAATTTTGTGGAAGGGATAGGTGAAATTCTGTTCAATGACCCGTCACGTACATGGGCCTGTTTTAGGCTGTGACAGATTACTACTCGGTTTACGAATGATGGCGAAAGAGCTTGGCCTACCGGAACCGGGCATATTTGCTGACCCGTCCTGGAAGACAGCGGGAGGTGACGGCAATTTCGTCGTGTCAACGAGTTTTCTGGGTTACGGTATCACGTACGGAGGCACTGTTGCAATGAACCACAATGGTTATGGATGTTTCTACAAGATCGAGAAGCAGCGGTTAGTTTTCTGATACGCTTCCCATTGTTGGGACAGGCGACACAGCTATTGGGAAGGGCTACGTTGCGCTGTAAACGGCAGAAGGCTGAGTGCGTACATACGTACATAGATGCATTGCAGAGTAACTTTTTTTCTGACCGGCTGGCGAAGCAGTCCCGAAACGGATGTGGATTTGTTTCACGACCAATTGATTCATTCGCTCTGGCAGTTACATCCACTACTACTTAAATGTTCTTTGACCTCAAAAGCCTGATTACTGTTTTACACCGATAATCGAGATCTATAATCAGCTGTGATTGTGATTCAGCCGTGTGGAATTTGCATTTGATTAAGACGTACTGTGCATTTCTTTTTCTTGAGTGGTGTTTTGTGCACTCGCAATGCGTAAAAGGCATCTCTGGTACAGCCAGTGCTCTGTGCAAAAACCGGTCCGCAAATTAGTTTCCAAGCACAAGCCGAAAGCTTTGGGCTGTTCAGATCCTTTTGGTTAAGGTTTTAGTAAAATCTGTTCTAGGAGCTAACTTTCTGCAAGTCTGAGTTCTCGATAAACTTATGACATTGCAAGCCTTGTGTCCCGTTCACCGCAGTTGGCAACTACAAAACTATCGTGATTTTGTTGCTAGTTGAAACGGTAGATGCATATAAACAGAGTGGAGATTAAAGCGTTCATTGTTTGTTGATTTTGTTGTACTGACTGGTCAGATGTGCGAGGCGGGGATCCAGTTGGAGCCGGCAGCGATTCAGTTGAGCGCGGACGGGGGCACGTCGGAGCACCAGGTGGTCAATCAAACGGAGACACGTCTGGGATTCAAGTGCAAGTGCACCGACAACGACCTCTACCGCTTCTGTCCCGTGTTCGGCATCGTTGAGCCGGCCCAGGCGGCACCTCTCACTGTGACACGCTCAGCCGGGAGACCGAAGGAAGACCAGCTGATAATCGAAACAACCGAACTGTCGCCAGACGAGACCAACTCGCAGAATGTGTTCGTGTCCGGCGCTCCCTACCCCAGGATCTCTATCACTCTCGTCGCTACATGATTCTCCTTCTCCACTACTTGTTTGTGTCTCTTACCACTCGCTTCTCTACTGCACCAACACATCACCTGACGAGACTAAGAGTTCTTGCTTTACTCTCATGATGCTGTGTTTTAACGGACCGCCTCACACAGCAGTAAAGAAACATAACAGCACGCCAGAATCTATACAGTTGTTGCAACGTACTAACGTGCCAGCTTTAGTACAGCTTGCTGAGCTTTCATAGACACTTGAAGCAAGCCTTCGATCAGCTGTCGCTTCTGAACTGACGGAACGTCATCCAGATCGAATAAAGTCAATTCATCTGTTTGCTGGCCAAGCTCAGTGGCCATGGTAGAAATGCCGCTTAGGAGCTGTTTCATACGATCCGTGCCTTCTACAATCACCTTGCCGAGTAGGTTGCAAGCTTTCAGTGTTAAGCAATACCTGTTCCGTCTGTCGCTGGTGTTTCCGGTTCGACACTTTTGATTGGAGACATCGTCTTAGCATCAGCATTTGTTGCAGCATCAGCAACCACAGAAGCTTCCGTTCCTTAACAACAATGTTTATAAAAATTATGTATCTATATTGCGTCTAAATGGTCCGACAACGGCATTAGACCGAGTCATAGGCACACACTAACACAATACATACTGATTTAGAGAGGCATTAAACCCACCGTCTGTAGGAAACTCAGAGTTTTTAGGATTCAGCGTAGTGAATCTGGAAAACAACCAGACAACAGTATCCAAGGAACAAGTAGAAAGAAAAATATAATAATTTGGACTACATATGTTATAAAAGCTGCAAAAACTAACGCAGCAACGAACAAAAAGAATACGTACCAGATGGCTGTGAGACGGAGGTGTCTGAGCAAAGCAGCTTCGTCTGCAACTTCCGCATCGCACACCGAACAGTGTCGAGTTTGGGTGGTTTTACAGAAAGTTGCATCACTTCGCACTCAGTCATTCGCGCCAGGTCTCCAACGCTCGTAACGTTACGCGCTTTAAACACCATCTGCAGACCGCGCCACCTAAAGCTTGTCAGTTCAGTACCGCTTTCTAATCGTGAGGCGATACTATATCGCCGCGACTACGGTAAAACGAGCCAAGTAACCAAATTGGAAAAACGAATTAACCCAAAATGTATCCTCAGCGTGGCACAAAAACAACAGTTCCTGAGAGACACAGCACCGTACGATACGTGTTGACGGGTGACCGAAGTCCTAGGATCAGGTCTAGCCCATTTCGTAACCCCGTATGTACGCCGAGCGTACTGTATGGCCCTTCTTTCACTGCCCACCCACTATCTTCCAGCATGCTTGGATCAAAATGCATCGTCAAGTTCGCTCCAGCGGTGGCAAGTTGGTCCATTATGAGACCGGCCCAACAGCCATCCTGATTCGCAGAGCCTCTCGTTTCAGCCTGATTCTCGTGCGCTTAGACGTCTCTCTCGGATCATCCTTCTTCAAGCATGCTTTCCACTGTGGCTTCCAGGTGCTTAAGGCAGATCCAGTCGGTTCCCATTTACCTACTTGCTGTCACCACCCTTCGGTGGCCTGGGTTGGGCTTTGTGCCGACGACCAACTCTTTGCGACAAGAAACTTGCTCCGCCGACTGAATGAACGTGCGAGCACGCGTACAGTGGGTTTGCGGCCTAAACCACTATACCAACTGTGCCGGCCTGTTTAAGGCAAGTAAAATTCATAGCTGATTGAGTGTTGAAATGAAAGCAGACCGGGTACCACACTTATAAAGGTAGATAGATCTGAGGCCATGGTACCACATAAACCTCACTGTTACAGTATTTCCCTATACTGTTTGACCTTAAACCAGTATTCTCTATTACACTCGTAAATACACAGAGCAATACGCAACTGACCCGGCCCCAGTAGTAAGCTGTGACATAACACTGTCGATGTCTTCTTTGCAGTCGACCAGCTCCGGGCAAATCGGTTTAGTACAGTCGAGATCAACTTCTTCAGTGGGCGGCCGCTCCACCTTATCTCTGTCGGCAGCTGGTTGCTCGGAGGAAAGCACAGCTGAAGTTTCGCTCAACGCCTAGAAGAATGGTCAGTCAGAATAGCAGAGACCGAGCTCCAAACTACGCTAACTTACTCGACGCACAAGCTGTCGAGTTCTGGTCTGAAAGCGGCTCGTAAAACTCGGAGGCAGTGGGGGTGTCGACAACTAAAATGATAAGTCAGCCCAAGAGCGCACATTTTTTTCCTCACCTTTTTAAGACCTGCCTCCTCAGTTTCTTCGCCAATGCCTGCTTTTCGGCGCTTTTTGCTGGGTGAATTCGGCTGCATCTCACTGTCGCTCAACGAATCAAAATCCAGTGCAAAGTGAACTCGTCTTCGCTGTAAACTCAGACTGTAAACTAGCCAGCAACGGGTGTCTGACAGCCGTACAACGTGTCTGTCATGTCATGTCGCAGTTCTTACACGCTAATCGTGGAAAATAAGTCTGATCAGACAGGACGGAACATAATAGAACTGGCTAGAAAAAAGATTACATAAACGTTTTCAAAAGGCTGCTCAATTTTGCACCGAATGTCCAATTATTATTATTCTATATTTATTCTTAATCCTAGCCGCTAGCGTTCCGTGGTCCTCCAGAGTTATGTTCTTCTAAGCATACATGCAACAGGGGGTCTGCCCCCACCCGACTTAGGCCAGACCCCCCCCCCCCGAACCCCTCCGATTTTTCTGGCAAATAATTTTTTAAGCAAATTTTTGCGATTTTTTACAATTTCAGACACAAAACTGCCGAAATCGCCTGCAAAACAGAACTTTTTAGCTGTATTTCAGCCCAAATTAATGATTTTTGGCGATTTTTAGCCAAAAAATTGCGATTTTTTCGATTTTTGAACGTTTTTTGGTGCCCAACCCCCTCCTAAAATTTTGGCTCAGACCCCCCGGCCGGCGCCAGACCCCCCAACCCCCTTCGGCGGATGACCTGTTACATGTATGATTCTAAGCATACATGCAACAGGTCATTCGCGAAGGAAAAGGAGGTCTGGCGCCGGCCGGGGGTCTGAGCCAAAATTCTAGAGCCACTTTTTAAAAAAACCTTTTTTGAAGGCCCATTTCGAAAATGTTTTTATTTTATTCAGTGTGAAAATTTTGAGGCGAAATCGCTGAATTTAGCCTGCGTTATACATTAACAGTGCAGTTCTATCAATTTCATGCCTATTCTAAGCCTAAAAATAGGTTTTGGAAGGCAGCAGCCACTCTGTGAGCAATGCTGCAGATAGATTATCGACTCTCACTCAGACTGTAACACTATGTTAGAACAAAAGTATCAGCCTTTGTATTTAAAGTTGCTTCTGATGCATCTCCTACAAGCTAAATTTCAAGCAAGTAAAAAATTTTGAAAAAATTTGGAAATGATAAATTTTCATAAAAAAGCTTTTTTGGTCTTCAAAAAATTTTTTTACAACTCTACGTATAATCGTATCGTATTCGTTAAACTGATAAACTTGGTAAAAAATCGGATGAAGGGACATTGAGATATTTTAGGTTTACTTTGCGACAATGCAACTCGAGACTTTTCATTTCAATGGCATGGACCACGGGGCACTAGGACGGCTAGCAGCAGTTTAGAGTTTGGCAGAATTAACAAGAAACACTTATTGATTATCGTAGGGGACTTGAACGCAACGCAGACTAAGCGAATTGTGTACACACAGCAAAGCAGCTAGATCCCGACACACAACTTTTCTACCGGCTCTGTGGTATCTCTGAAAATCAGTCTAGGTATCAAATGAAATCGGTACCCATTATGGAATCAAATTCAGTTTCCGATTCCACAAGGTAATTATCAAATACCATTTATGCCGTTAGATCCGTGTCCGTAACAGGTCACATTTATACCGATTAAAACATGAGCCCACTGTTCACTCACCTTGTCTTTAGAGTCCGATTGTGGACTGACCATCGCCTGATTGGTCTGCTCGAGTCGCATACGTTTCTTGAGAATTCCTGCTGCAGACGGCGTGCAACTGGCCTGCGGAGCCACGTCCCCCGGCACACAGACCGGGTGCAACGTCTGCGCTTCGCTAGCGCTCGTCTCTGAACCAGACCAGGTGCGCTTTCTGGGCGACTTTTGCGGTGAAACCGCCGGAGACACTTGCTTCAGGTGCTCATCCACATTGGTTATTGTCACAGTAGAGCTTTGCACCGACTGCGGGGCTCTTTTGCCCAGAACCGGCGATGTCTCCGTCTCATCTTCCTGCTCAATCTGCTCTGCATGGCCAGTTTGCGAGTCTGGCAGCACTGGCTCATTTGACTGACTGAACTGCGAGATGGCATCCTGTGTATCGGCTACCACCTCAACGGCCGGGCTGCACCGCCGACGGACTGAGCGCCGTTTCGATTTTCGCTTCGTTGAGTTGGTGTTGAATCCGCTAGGAGAGCGCAGTGTCTTTAAACAGTTGTCTGTATCAACGGGGGCCAATTGAAACTGACGAGCACTCGATTTTCTAATCGTCAGCTGCGGCGTGACAGTGACAGGCTGAGAGGAAAAAACCACATCGTCGTCGTCTTCATTCGTTGCCAAGGCAGAGTCGCTCTTGTGACGCACACAGAGATTCGGCTTCGCGGGAGTAGACTCAATGGTTATGATACTGGCATTTGTTTGTGAGCTGAGCTTTTCTTCTAATGAAGGCGCTCTAATTTCAACAGCGTCCTGGGAAGCATCCAGCGTTTGCGTTTCGGCAAACATTGGAGGCACGACACCGTTGGCGGGCTGACTGTTCGAATCGAGACCTTCCAAATAGGGAAATTCACTAAAGACGCAATGTAGTCAAATACTGCAGGAAAATTGTGGTTGCATGCGTACGGTCTTTTTTGCAGTTTTTCTTTCTGATGTTCGGTCAGCGCCATTTTCTTTGACTTTACTTCCTCGATAACGGCGAACTCCTAAATGTTTTTGTTCTCGGTTCGCAAATGTAATCAATTCATAGACACCAAGAACAAGTAAGCACAAGTGGTCTGTTCGACTTAGAAGCCTAGAGAGATGCTACAAACAGTAACTGCACCTGTTGGTGGTCATCTGTGTCCAACTGTAGTTTTCTGCGATTCTTTGACGGCTCTTTCTTCTCAGAGTGCGTCCGTTGGGCGCCGCCATTTAACTGAGGCGGAGTCAGTCCTTCCATTGGTCTACTAACTCTTACCAAACGGGGTTCGCTGTTTTGACCTCGACGCAATAAACTGCCGACTATTTTTTGAGGCGACGGACGCGTTGCAATCGGAACGTTCAGCATCTGAATTACAAGAGAGTGCACAATGAAAACATGCATGGACCGGTAGCTTGGGGCCTTCGCCTAGCCGACCCCCTTCGCCTGTTGATACCCGTCAGATGAGCATACCCCCACCCCACGCCGTAAATTTTGGCGATCCTTTTTTGAGAAGTCGGCAATTTCATACAGATTTGTTAACTCATACTCTTACTCAGACATGGGCAAAGGGGGGCTGAAGGGGTTGGCCCCTTCAGGCTCTGACCTACCCCCCTCAGCCGACCGCTACCCTCGCTACCGAATTTTTCGGAAGAATTTTGTATAGAAAATTATGGCCGCGTCGGTGGCTCAGTGGGTAGCTCGCTGCCTCTGAGTCACGGCGGCCGCTGCATCCCTAGTGGTTGTAGTGGTTCATCCTCTCGGCGTGGCAAGTTTCTTGCTGCAAAGAGTTGGTCGTCGGCACAACGCTCCACCCAGGCCACCGAAAGCTGGTTACAGCGAGTAGGTAAAATGGGAACCAACTGGATCTGCCATTGCACCAAAGCCGCTCCTACAGCATGCCACATTGGAGAAAGATCAACGACGTCAGGTGCCGTCTGAGAAACCAGCAATAAGGCCAATACCGGTTTGGCCTCTTGGCCGGGCGGCCGTTGGGAGCCGTCGGCACCATGACGTCACCACGCCAGGCACTCTCTTAGTACCTGGCGCCCAACAGCATGGCTAGAGTGGCTTGGCAGTGAAAGGAGGGCAAACGTCCGAGATGACGAATACGGGGGTTGCGCAATGGACCGCAGAGGTCTGAGCGTAGGGCCGTAAGGCCCCCCCCCACACATCGGATCGGATCGGATAGAAAATTATGATAAAAATATGCGTGGATTAGGTCTAAATGAGCTCAGAATAGCTTATTTTGGCTTATTGTAATGAAAAATAAGCAAAAAACCCTTGATTTTAGCCAAAAAATCGGACTTTTTGGCTTACCACCCCCTCAGGCGCTCCTACCCCCTCAGGAATTTAAAATTCTACCCCCCTCAGCCGAAATGCTAGCCCATGTCTGCTCTTACTGTCCCCTGGAAGCGCATACTAAGTCCAATGTTTCCGGTCCATGTGTGAATAAAAACTATGACTTTCTTTCTAATAAAAATCAGTTCAACAACATTCCTAAGAACAGTCTCACCTGCTGCGCATCAATAACGGGCATTGTAATATCGGAGTGATTGCTGGGCGTGACCTCTGGAGCACGAATGACAGACGGTTCAAATCCAGGAAGCTCAATGTTTAATTTGAATTTGTCCTTCGCTTCTACTATCGTTTGCCTAAAGTAATCAGTTGTACCCAACGGGTCGTGATCACATCTACTACGTAAACAAATCAATACAATACAATACACTCGCGGTTGACACTACAGCTAAAATCACAAAACCTATAAATCATCAACTCAGAAATGAAGATAGAGAAGAAGGCCGAACTTGAAGCAACAAGACAAACCGAAGTGAATGGGGATATTCCAGAGACGCAGCTCGGCCGAACGAGTCCTTCCAAAAGTCAGCTGCCTCATTGCGCAGCTGTCTTCGATGCGAGCAAAACATAACTTCAAGCAAAGGTGATAGGAGCTTGAGAAATTCAGAATCAAACGGTCCCGAGTACTGCTGCTTCACACTGGCCAGTATCTCCGACGTACACCGATCCAACTGCAGCACCGACACCTTTTTTACTTTAACTGCAACCTGCGTCTTTACTTTCTTAAGCTGGTAGCTCCTGAACGACAGCGGCGCTGCGTCTTTAGTGACGGCCGTTTGCTTGATCAACTCTGCCATCGGCTTGGCCAGCTGTTCTACCAAACCCGTAGTGACGCCGACGTCTCCGGCCGCTTTAGATCGGTCGAAAAGAGTGGAGACGATCGAAAGACAATTGGTGATTGTAGAGCTGCTGTACAGCAGAACAGCCTAAACATCATCACTCCAAATCTCATGCAACTTAGATCAAACGAGCTCGTCTGAGCAAATCGCAACGCATTAATAGTTGGGGCAAAAACTCTCTAACCAGCCATCCGAAAACACTTCATTCAGAATATCTTCGAACGTTTCAGGGTTTGTACGGCTTTTTAAAGGCAAAATTCCTTGATCTTTCCCTGACTTTTCCCTGACCAACCAGGGTGATGTAACTCCGACCAGAGTAAGAAAAATTTGAAAAATTGGCGTTAAAAACTTATTTAAATTTCATTCTGCGGGTAAATGTTCAGTTTTAGTAGTAGAAAGCCAGAAGTCCGATATTCAAAAAGGGTGGCGTGTAAAGTTCTAACAGGACCATTTGGTGGCGAGCTGTTTCTACTGCTATAAAATTTTTCTCTGACCAGACACCAAATTTCGTGACTTTTCCTTAATTGATTCTCTGACTTTTTTAAATTCAATGACTTTTCCATAACTCCCTGACTTTCCAGGTCCCGCACGAACCCTGCGTTTTAACGGTTGGTGGACGTACAGTTCTAAGTCCACAACAGAAACATTCAGATAACTGCTTTGAGACTCGTATAGCAAAACTTTGCAGGCCAGCTCGGTTGTCTCAGACAAGTGTCATCAAGTACAACTTCATACCGGATCAGAGCCGCTATAGCCAACTAGAGCATCGAGAACCTTGCACAGAAGACGCAAAGGGGACGTTAAGTCCCCGAGTGGCCTGAATCGCTCATTTCTGGTGCTTTTTGTAGGACTAAGTCTAATCAAATCTAAAACAGGAAAATATTATAGGTCCTCTATTTGGAAAGTTGCCATCATATATGGGCCGGCTAAGGACATTACCCCATCAGCGCCCAGGCCCTTACAACCCCCGAGGAAAATTCTGGAAAATCGGCAATTTTACAGCGACTTTCGGCAATTTTTCGCGAAATCCGCCTCCTCCCGACACGAACTCAGGTCCTCCCTCCAAGTTTTTTCGGCCCATGTATGAATGATAAGCTTACCATTTGTGTTTTCTGTCGCTGTTTTAAATATGAACAGGTTGATCATCTCGAGCAAACATTCACTGAGTAAATGCACGATTGAAAAATTCTGTAAATCAAAGCTTTCAAACCAATCAACAATTGTGTAAAAAACGCGAAATAACGGCCGAAAACGCATATCCCGGATTCAGAGCCGGATTGGAAATACGTAGAATAGAAAAAACGCGCTGTCACAAGCCCAGTTTTGATACGTTTGGTTCACGTTTTCGTTTCGTAAAGAAAACAATATCGAGATTTAATGACAACTGGCACAATCAAGTAGAGCTCGTATGCAGAATGATTTCCGAACAACGTTCGGAATAACCTTTTTGAATATTTGGTCATAGGTTCGTGATCCCTATAGGGGTTCTGTTATTTCCATTAACTTTGTACACTAATGCTGACAATTCTTCTACAAGTAGTAGTAGTTTTAAATGCGCACTGCACCTCAAACTTTCTAGATAGTAAAAGTAGACTATCACCTCGAAGTTGACCAAACCGGAAGCGCACAGGTAAGCCGACAGCTCTTCACAGCAGGTGTTGTCTCTGGTGGAAGAAACCAAACCGATGGAACTGTTCACCTCTGAGTAGAGCGACTTCCACGCGCCAGTCACTGCTTTAGTGTCTCGCTAGACCAAGAACGGGTTTAGGAGGCAATGTGAGACCGAATAAATAATACGTACCATATCATCCAATCCATTGGAATAGCATAAGGGAAATGACAGCAGTTTGTAGACGCAGCTAAAGCAGGGTTCACTACTGCCACCTTGATTGATGTCCAGGGCCTGTAAAACCTGCACTGAAACCCTTGCCTATACTGTCAGTCAGGGAATGTCATTTCCGGGGTACGCTCGGTTAGTCGACCATCTGTTCGTCGACACCCATTCGTCCGTTCGTCGACGCTCCGTTCGGCCAATTTAAAACTATTTCACTTGGGACACTAATTGACCGGCCAGACCTGCTAATTATCATCCGGCATAGCGAAGGTCACTTAAACTCATTGGCCAAACCAAAAGTGAATGGAGGCGCCCGTCCGGTATAATTGATTATTCACTCAGATTTACGTTTCTTTAAGGTACAAGGTTGTGCGTCGGGCGGGTGTCTGGGTATTCGTGCATAGTACATACATACGTCCAGGCTATGCGGCACATACAACTTCAGATGCGTACTCGTAAACCTCTTTCCTCACAGAATTTCAATTAATTCGTTCGAACAAAGAGTTTTCTACTCTAATTTGATCATAATTAAGAAGATAATTTGTAGTCTTAGTTTATACTTTTTTGTTATCAAATTCAGTTCCAAAAATATGTAGTTTGTAGTACTACGAATTAGGTCTATCTCAAGCATACATGTAACAGCTCCGGGGCGACCTGGGGGTAGGGCCGTAGGGGGGTTTTCGCTCAGCTGGAGGGTCGAGGGGGGTTTCGCTCAGAGGCGGCTCCAAAATTTCAAAAAGCTCCAAAACGCCTGGAAATGCGTTTTTAGAAAGCTTTTTTCAGTAAGGACACTAAAAATCGCTATTTTAAGCTGCCAAATCGCGTTTTAGAGATAAAAACAAGCAAAAATGACAAAAAAGGACCCAGTGGGACTTCCAAAAACACCGGTTTCTCTTAGATATCAGCAGTGGAACCGCGAAATTCGGTACAGGTTGAGGCTCCTAGGTCGAGTCGGCGCATGGCACAAAGCCAGTTGTCGTAAAGCACCACCCAGTAAGTTTAGGTCGGCGTAAGGCACCGATCGGCGTATCGCACTAACACCGTTCATTGATGACCAGCATTTTAGCCTAAAGTCATTTTTGGTTTGGTCAGTGGGCTTAAGTGAGTAGCGCCATGCCAGACAATTAGGGGGCCTGGCCGGCCAATTACTGATCCAAGTGAATAAATTTTAAATTCGACGAACGGAACGTTGACCAATCGAGGTTCAACGAACCGGTGTCGACGAACCGAGCCCAATCCGCCATTTCCACAAATGTTCGCCAAATTAGCGGAAACTCGGAGAATATCTGCTAAACCGCGGGGTACTTTAAGAGAAATATCATGCATTTGACAAATTAACAGTAGCGCTGAGCGTACAAACAGGGTTGCGAAATGGAGCGTAGGGTGGCTGCGGCAAATCAAATACGTAATATAGAGTAAATCGGTAACCTGCATTGCAGACATCATCCTCTGAGATAAGTCCACCCACAGGTCGCAACCTATTCCTCCGATTTGTTTGACCGACTGAGCTGCCTTTCCCAACTCATCGACAAACCTCTCCAACACCTTCAGCAGAGTAGTCTGAGGCGAGTTAAACACCGACTCGACCACTGACTGCAGTATGGACTGCAAGCTTAAAGAGAAAGCCAGCTTAGCAATGCATCAAAATAAAAATGCTCACTCTTCCCGTTCAAACTCAAAGCCGTGGCACTCGGCCGTGCTAAGGAACATCCGCAGCAAAAGCAGAGTGATACCGTCTTCTTGCAGTTCGGCTGCCGAGTAAGATAAAGTTTCGATCTTGCCGACAAAGCTGTTGAGCAGTGACTCGCAGCAGGTCTACACAAAATACAGTTAGCGACGTATTTAGAAACACAGTCGACTGTACCAAAACAACTTCTTTAGACGGTTGAGATTCGACGAGAAACACTCGAAACTGCAGACAGAAATCTTCAATGTGCGTGGCGTCGGCGCTGCAGTCGCTGATAAGTGAGATCAGAGCCTGCAAGATCTTCTGCACAATGTTCCATTTTCCTTCTAAAAAGGTTCACAGATAAACGTAAAACCCATCTATTGCCGACTCCTAGAAGTGTCGACAGGACAGGAGGATACATCTTGTTAATATAAGACACAGACATACAAATTAACCAATCGACCGACTAGTCGCGTAGTGCTACGTTCCATCGCCAACAATAAGAACTGACCAATTTCTTGAGATCCATCAGAGTTTGCCCATATTCTCACACACTGCATCAGAAAACTCGAGTACTTGGTCACTGTTTCCGGATTGGTTACACACGGACTAGTCAAAGGAGCTGAGAGGAAAACGCTACGCTATTAAAAGGAGACAAAAGAAGAAATGATGGAACCATACCTAATCGTAGTCCTTCAATTCCGTCCACATTTCTACACAACAGCCGCAGCAGCACCTCGCCACTGAGTTTTTGTACGTCGTGGAAGGTTGCAAGAGCCTTTCGCCGGGTGCATCCCACATCAGGCAAGTATATTTTAGGAGTGTTTGGCGTTGCTGGCGACTGCACGACTACAACAAAGCAATCACTCGAGATCGAAGCCAAAAACAGAACCTTGAATCAGTTTAGAAGGGGTGCTCTTGACCGGAGTGCCATCGCAGTCGCCACTTGCAGTCACAACCTCGCATTCGCCACCGATGCAAAAGTGAAGGAACGGCAAAACTGCCTAGAAAAATCAGGAGCGGTGGTCAGAAGCGTGAAAGACCAAGAACCTGCGAAAAGTTGATTTCCAGTCGATTTCTCAGTGAGACCAACAAGCGCCACCAAACGTCATGTTTTGCCTTGGCCACATCCTCATTCTTGCAGGGCCCTTCTATCAGCGGTTTGAGCACCAAAGACAGTCTCTGAGAGGACGCCAGTACGTCCATGTCTGTGGCGAAATTCTCAATCAAACACTCCCACGCATTGTAAGCGCGTCTGTGCAGTTTAGGGTCTTTCATTACAAAGCCACGGCTCACTACCTCCAGCAGTGCGTTGAGCACTGACGCGCCTTGGTGCAGACTCTGGAACAAATAGTGACTCAACAGCAAACATCTGTCGTCTACCTGCCGGCACAGATGGTGTAGTGGTTTAGGCCGCAAAGTCACTGTGCGCGTGGTAGTGCGTTCATCCACTCGACGGAGCAAGTTTCTTACCGCAAATAGTTGGCCGTCGGTACAAAGCCCAACCCAGGCCACCGAAAGCCGGTGACAGCGAGTAGGTAAATGGGAACCAACTGAAGCTGCCGTTGCACCAAAGCTACATTAGCAAACACACACGTGTTGGGACATACGGGAACGGGGAGAGCTAACTCTGAGACACGCCCAGACTCACACCGAGCATGTGTGTCGGCTAGTAGCGAAGGAAAGGTAGAATGTGGGTGTGCGTGATGGTTCGGCAGTGAGGCCTAACGCAGGGCCCGCGACGGCCCCTCCCGGGCAATCCATCCATCCATCCTGTTGTTTCCCTCACCTTTCCAAGAATCTTCATCAGCACGCCCCAAACGATAATGACCTGAGAGTTTAGCGGACCGTTTAGCAGACTTTTCATCAGAGGTGCAATTGACTGAAAGAAAACTGAACTCAGACAGCATTTCTAAAAAAGACAAGTTTTACCTCTTTGACTGGGTTCCTCAAAGACAACCCCAAATTCGGGTACTGTTGGGCGTGATCTGCCACCAGTCTGATGACCGACAACGACCTGTCCCTAACACTGGCATGATCGGCGTCCAAACACAACTCAACCACGACCGGCAACCAGTCACCGGTACGTCGAATGGCTTCGTGCGGATGACTCCGCAACACACTAAACCAACACACACTGACACTGACACAGGTTGGCTTTACAAATCACCTGCTAATAATCTTGAGCAATTCGGATTTTTCCTTCTCCGACGCCTCACTTCTCTTCTTCAAATCGGTCATAGCACCTAGACGACTGATGGCTTCTTCCATCTTACGCTTCTGCTCCACAGTCAACACCACTGGCTTCGTCATCTCTTCCAGGGCACCGGTCATTTCTAACAATCCTCAACGTCTCACTCACTATCAACCAATTTTTACTAAACCTCTTCCAAAACCCAAGCATGGTCTGGGTCTGTCCGGAATAAAATGAATGGCAGACACATGGGCAAACGGCGCTGGGTCCCTCAGCCCGACCTCTCACCCCTCACAAACTTTGGAATAATTGTGCTTGGAAAAATAGGATAAAAGTATGCATTAGCTCAGATGAAAATGAGCTCAAAATATGAGCTTAAATTAAGCGAATTTAAACAAAAAATAATCCAATTACGTCAACAGTAGCCAACAATCTGACTTTTTTGGCTTAGCACCGCACCTCTATACCAGGGGTCTGGGAGTTTGCCCACCCCAACTTGGTCTTGACGTACCCCAGACCCTGAACCCACCCAAAAAATGGCAGCGACCCCCCAAAAATGACCACCCGCAGACTGCTTGACCATTCCAATCCTTTTTCTGCGAACTATTTAACCCCTTGGTCGCCGCTACCCTCTTCCAGATTTCAAAATTCTAACTACCCGCTTAAATGCTGGCCTATGTCTGTCGAATAACAATCATCTTTGCATTCTTAAAATGCAAAAGGCTATTCTAGAAAAACGCTGAGTCCGAAATCCCCAAAATCGGCTGTATAACAACACTTTTTAGCTGTGTTTGAGCCCAAATTTGCGATTGGTTGCACAAGATTGCGATTTTGAGCGTTTTTAGTAACCAACACCCCCTCCCCCCAAAAATTTGGGTTCAGACTCCGAAACCCTCTACCCCCCCCCCCGGCGGATGACCCGTCGCATGTATGACCATAATTGTTACAATAAGGAATCGGTATCGAACAAGGTATCGGTATCAAAACACGATACTGTTACTATTTAGACCGAGATTCCCTGAGTTCTACCCGAATGTATCTAAACCTCTCCACACAAATCATATCGCAGAGCCAGAGATATAAACGGAAAAACCATAAAATAGCAAACACACCAATGTCAACGCTCAAAACTTTACACGAAACGAAAACCAAGATTACACTACTGACAGCAAACAAATAGATGGGTGTCGAAGCTGGAGTTCACTTCGTCCACGAGACTTTTGGGATATCATTGAATTCAGTCAGTTCGTTCATTTTGTCGTTGAATTGTTCAACTTTTTCCCGGTGACTTTTCTGCGCCTTTTCAAATATTCGCTTCTCCTGAAAGCAGTTAAAAATAAAGTAGACAAAGATTGCCATACAACTTGGATATTAACACTAACGCGCAAAAGGGCAAAACCTCTGCTTATCTATCTTGATCAACTTAACGCTGAGCACAAGTTTTGGGACTAAATCGTTTTGCCAAGCGGCTTTTTTTCGAGTTGTCGTTTTGGGCCCCTTGTTTCGGGCATTGGTTGAAGTAGTATTGGAAGTTCAGAGTCCCCTAACGTGGGGCACCATATGGTGCCACTATATTTGTGTAAGCGTACATGGGAACGGGGACGGTATTGAGGTGACTGTGAAATATTGTTTTCGGCAGATTCTGCAAAACGTTGAAATTTTCGGAGAAAAACAGCCATACGCCTCACCCGACTTAGGCCAGACCCCTGCTCTCGAGACGATTTTTCCGACCCCCCTCCAATTTTTCTGGCAAGTAATTTTTTGAGCAAATTTTTGCGATTTTTTCAATTTCAGACACAAAAATTGCCAAACTCGCCTGCAAAACAGCACTTTTTAGCTGTATTTCAGCCCAAATTTAACGA
Organism: Sabatieria punctata; assembly: GCA_030248155.1. Taxonomy (NCBI): domain Eukaryota; kingdom Metazoa; phylum Nematoda; class Chromadorea; order Araeolaimida; family Comesomatidae; genus Sabatieria; species Sabatieria punctata. The sequence continues at coordinate 83,209 of JASANB010004188.1, forward strand.
TTTTGGCGATTTTTTAGATTTTTGAGCGTTTTTTTAGTGCCCAACGCCTTCCCAAATGGACTCAGACCCCCCGGCCGGCGCCAGACCCCCAACCCCCCTTCGAAGCAGACATGGGCTAGCATTTCGGCTGAGGAGGGGTAGAATTTTCAATTTCTGAGGGGGGCTGAGGGGGGTAGGAGCGCCTGAGGGGGGTCTGAGGGGGTGGTAAGCCAAAAAGTCCGATTTTTTTGCTAAAATCAAAGGTTTTTTGCTTATTTTTATTAAAATAAGCCGAAATAAGCTATTCTGAGCTCAATTACACCTAATACAGGCATAATTTTATCATAATTTTCTATACAAAATTCTTCCGAAAAATTCCTGAGGGGGGTAGCAACCGGCTGAGGGGGGGAGGTCAGAGCCTGAGGGGGCCAACCCCCTCAACCCCCCCCCCCCCTTTGCCCATGTCTGCTTCGAAGGATGACCTGTTACATGCTGGCATAGTTGGTGTAGTGGTTTAGGCCGCATGGCCACTGTGCGTGACGTCGTGCGCTCATCCACTCGGCGGGGCAAGTTTCTTACCGCAAAGAGTTGGCCGTCGGTACAAAGCTCAACCCGACAGCGAGTAGGCAAATGGGAACCAACTGAAGCTGCCGTTTCACCTAAGCTACAATAGCAACCACACACGTGTTGGGACATACAGGAACGGGGAGAGCTAACTCTGAGACACGCCCAGACTCACACCGAGCATGTGTGCCGCCTAGTAGCGAAGGAAAGGTAGAATATGGGTGTGCGTGATGGTTCGGCAGTGAGGCCTAGCGCAGGGCCCGCGACGGGTTACCCCCTAGCTGAAAAGGCCAACCCCCTCACCCCCCGAGACAGGTTACTGGACCCCCCCCCCCCGACCCAAAACATACAAGTACTAGTAGTGGCTCCAGTACTAACAAACTGGCTCTGAAATCACTAATTTTTAGCCTAAAATTCGCTTGAAAAGCCTTTGGAAACCGAATTTGGCGTTTCCACTGCTGATATTTAAGAGAAATCGGTGTCTTTGGAAGCCCTTTTTGTCATTTTTTGCTTGCTTTTAGCTCTAAAACGCTATTTGGCAGCTTAAACAGTGATTTTTAGCGTCCTTACTGAAAAAAACGTGCTAAAAAGGCATTTCTAGGCGTTTTGGAGCTTTTTGAAATTTGGGACCCCCCACCTGGGCGAAACCCCCCTCGACCCCCCACCTGAGGAAACCCCCCTACTCCCAGGTCGGCCCGGAGCTGTTACATGTAGCTATGTTGGGAGCTGTCGGCACCATGACGTCACCACTCCAGGCACTCTCTTAGTACCTGGCGCCCAACAGCATAGCCAGAGTGGCTTGGCAGTGAAAGAAGGGCAAACGTCCCAGATGACGAACCACGGGGGTCGCGCAATGGACCGCATAGGTCTGAGCGTAGGGCCGTAAGGTCCCCCCACACATCGGACCGAATCGGACCTGTTACATGTATGGAAAACAAAAACTTTCTGTTCTGCCAAGAATGCACAGATTCTCTAGTCAACTCAAGCAGCTAGCTATGTGTCAATCGCTGAAAGTAGCGCGCAAATCGGACAGTCAACAAAATGAATGAATGATGAGCAACCAACCTGAAGCTGAGCCTGTCTCCTGGAAAATGCCAATTCAGCTTTAGTTTTAGTAGGAGGTTGGCTCTTTAGATCTTCATCCTTTTCCACTTGTTTCTTTGCAGAAGTGTCTTTCTCTTCGTCAAACCGCAACTTTTTGTCAGGCGCTTCTTCGTCAATATCTTCTGCATAGTGACGGTCAACAACTTTTTTCTCTTCTCGAATACGTTTCTTTTTCTTCGAGTTTGCTTTCTTTAGCTTCAGTTTGCCCGGTACTGCTACGCCGTCCATTCTGTGGGCTACCGTTACTTGTTTGTATCAACGTAGCGATGATGATGATAACAAAGAAAGAAACACAAAAGCAGGGCGCGCGGGCAAAAAGCACGGGACCAATCACTGCCCCTTTTTTCTGAACCGCGCTGCAGCGTGCGGCGGCAACTTTAAACCGGTCTGCATGCATGCATGCCGGTCTGCTATTGACTCTGCCCAACAGAAGAGACAACTGGCTTTGTCTCGTTTGCCAGAGCGTGAGGGTGAAACGGTGCAGCTTCTTCTGGATCGAGTCAAGACTTTGTGTACTGACAGCAACATTCAGTGCAGCTCCCTGTGCAAAGCTGAACGACTGGGCAGACCTTCGGACAGCTTCAGTCGGCTTGTTAAGTTGACCTTTCTGTCTGACGTGGACGCTTTCTCTTTTAAGGGTTCTTTTGACAAAGCCAAAGCTGCCCTCTCTGAGTGCGTGCGGCTACGAAACTCTGCGTGTGCGACGAAGCCTTCCTAGAGAGATCAGACTGAAACGCGCGGAAAGCGTGAAGCTCGCGAATTGCCTCCGTCAAACTGCTGGTCCGAACGAGAGTTTCAGTGTCAGGGAGGACGGCAGTATATGGTATTTATTCGGTATTTGCTGAAAATGTTTTATAAAGTCAAAACACTGAATTTCCCATTTACAAGGCCATGGATTTAGTCCTTTCCAAGGTCAGAGGCTAGAAAATCCATCAAAAGCAATGGAATTTACTGTTTTTAGGAATTTTTGAAATTATATTTTAGTTTGACTGGAGTGGAAATTGTTTTTATAAATAATTTTGGCTAAGAGAAATGTTTCCATTGTACTGTAGTTTTAAGCCTTGCTAGTGTACAGTATGGAGATCTAACGAGCAGTGACAAAATGCGAGGCTATTTTGTTGATTGTGAATGTACTGTATGTACATCAAGTACATAGAGAGAGACTTGACTAGTAAGGGGCAGTGTGAAGTGAACTTAAGAGTCGTTCTCTGGTCAGATCGAGTTTCAGTATTCAGACCCAAAATTGAAACTTTGGCCTAGAGAGCTGTAAGTTGGTACACTAATACATATCGATAGGTTATGTAACCACCGCAAAGGATTTCCCGATTTGACGATCCAGTCCCGAGATACAGCCGTCTGAAAATCGGCTCGCTTAACTATGGGACAAAAATTTCGAACTTGAATTTCTTTCCTGCTAAAAACAGTTGAGACCTAGAATTTGGGGATTTTACGTAACTTTTAGAGTACTTTAAGAATTTTTGGTCGGTTTTCGATTTTGACGAAAAAAATTTTTTTCGACCCCCTTCCCGCCCCCTAGCTCGTCTGGAACCCCCCCCCCCTATGTGGGTTTTTTTTATTTCAGATTACTGTAGCGCCATTTGTTAGCTACAGATTGGTGCCAAGCACGATAGCCCACGGCCCGGGGTTTTGAAGTAAATTGACTTCAAATGGCTGAAAATCGCATTTTTTTCCAGTTTTACTATGGGACAAAATTTCGAACTTGAATTTCTTTCCTGCTAAAAACAGTTCGGACCTAGAATTTGGGGGTTTTAGGTAACTTTTAGGGTACTTTAAGAATATTTGGTCGGTTTTCGATTTTGACGAAAAAAATTTTTTTCGACCCCCTTCCCGCCCCCCTAGCTCGTCTGTAACCCCCCCCCCCTATGTGGGTTTTTTATTTCAGATTACTGTAGCGCCATTTGTTAGCTACAGATTGGTGCCAAGCACGATAACCCACGGCCCGGGGTTTTGAAGTAAATTGACTTCAAATGGCTGAAAATCGCATTTTTTCCAGTTTTACTATGGGACAAAATTTCGAACTTGAATTTCTTTCCTGCTAAAAACAGTTCGGACCTAGAATTTGGGCGTTTTACGTAGCTTTTAGAGTACTTTAAGAATATTTGGTCGGTTTTCGATTTTGACGAAAAAAAATTTTTTCGACCCCCTTCCCGCCCCCCTAGCCCGTCTGGAACCCCCCTATGTGGGTTTCTTTATTTCAGATTACTGTAGCGCCATTTGTTAGCTACAGATTGGTGCCAAGCACGATAGCCCACGGCCCGGGGTTTTGGAGTAAATTGACTCCAAATAGCTGAAAATCGCATTTTTTCAGTTTTACTATGGGACAAAATTTCGAAGTTGAATTTCGATTTTCAGCTATTTGGAGTCAATTTACTCCAAAACCCCGGGCCATGGGTTATCGTGCTTGGCACCAATCTGTAGCTAGCAAATGGCGCTACAGTAATCTGAAATAAAAAACCCACATAGGGGGGGGGGTTCCAGACGAGTTAGGGGGGGCGGGAAGGGGGTTGAAAAAAAATTTTTTTTTGTCAAAATCGAAAACCGACCAAAAATTCTTAAAGTACTCTAAAAGTTACGTAAAATCTCCAAATTCTAGGTCCCAACTGTTTTTAGCAGGAAAGAAATTCATGTTCGAAATTTTGTCCCATAGTAAAACTGGAAAAAAATGCGATTTTCAGCCATTTGAAGTCAATTTACTCCAAAACCCCGGGCCGTGGGCTATCGTGCTTGGCACTAATCTGTAGCTAGCAAATGGCGCTACAGTAATCTGAAATAAAAAAACCCACATAGGGGGGTTCCAGACGAGCTATGGGGGCGGGAAGGGGGTCGAAAAATTTTTTTTCGTCAAAATCGAAAACCGACCAAAAATTCTTAAAGTACTCTAAAAGTTACGTAAAATCCCCAAATTCTAGGTCTCAACTGTTTTTAGCAGGAAAGAAATTCAAGTTCGAAATTTTTGTCCCATTGTTAAGCAAGCCGATTTTCAGACGGCTGTATCTCGGAACTGGAGCGTCAAATCGGGAAATCCTTTGCGGTGGTTACATAACCTATCGATATGTATTAGTGTATCAACTTACAGCTCTCTAGGCCAAAGTTTCAATTTTGGGTCTGAATAGGGCAAAGGGCCAAAACTCGATCAGTTCAGAGACTGACTCTTAAGCCAAAACTAGCCCAACGCTTTCTAATGACAAAGTTTGGGACAGGGAGTTGGGTCCGAGAACTAAAAAATCCTTCAAATTCGATGTTTTGGAGGGATATCGTAGTAGAATGTGCTTCTGCATATGCCCCAAAAATGCAAAATCACAAAGTAAACAACGTGATCATAGAGAATTTTCGATAAAAAATGCAGTAAGCTGGACAAAAAATACCGATTCCTAAATACTTGGGTATTCCCAAAATAATCGGTATACTCGGTATGGGTATTTATTAAAATACCTGGAATCGGTAGGTATTTATTGGGTAGGTATTCGCAAAAATACCCATTTTTCGGTATGGGTTCGGTATACCAAATCAACAGTAGTGTTAAGCCACTTGTCAGTACATCAATCGTTCTTCATGAGTTTGAACGAATCAATTTACGTGCTTGAATCTACAGAATTTACTGAGTATTTCTGTTTTCTACCGCTCGATTTGCTGTTTTCCAAGCTTCCAGATTCCCAGTAGGTAGGCGATTTCACAAAACAGAACTGTCTACCACATCACACCACATCTATTTTTCGAGTAGGCGATTTTTGAGATGCAACCGTAAAGAAAAATCGGATACCGGATAGTGCTTCGGATCTGAAAAATACCGAATTATCCGGTTAAAAGATACCGGATAATACGTAAAAATATCGGATACCGGATAGTGTTTTTGAGCTTAAAAATACCGGATTATCCGGTATATACTGGACAATACCGGATTATTGATTATCTCTAGGCGATTTATGGTAATATGAAATCGGACCCTCTTGTTTTCGGGATGTCTTTGTGAAATTCGTTCAAAGTTCAAAAAAAGTTCTTTGAAGTTGACATTGTTTGAAGTTGCATTTTTTCAAATTGCGTTGCAATTTACTCGCATAAGCTTTCAACGCCAATGTGTCACTTTTATTAATTGTAAATTACGTGTACTGTCCAGTCAATTCGGTAGTCTATAGAACAGATAAAGGGGACTAATTAGTAAAATAATTGTCACGGAGTGTACATAGTCAAACTGGTATCAATACTGGTGATGTTTTGAGTGGAATCAGTCTCTGCCTGACTATCAAACTGTTCGCTGTTTTCGCCCCAACTCGAGTCATGTGAAATTGTGGTGTCTTCTAGAGGCTGTGAGAATGTCACTAAGCACGTTTCGCTTAATGAACCGTCCATCTGCGTATCCGACAGCGTAACTCCTACAGCACAGAATTATGTAGTTTTCTATTCTAGAATTCTAAGAGTCGCTGATTTATGTGTACCTAGAAGAGTTTCGATTAGATTTAGAAAAACTAGCCTTTATTTTGACGATTCTTTAAAGAGAGGTTGGCATCTGGTTGGCGCGCTGAGTGGGTGCGACTGCTGGCGCTGCCGGGCGCTCTGTCGATGAGTGTCCTCGAACTAATCGGAGCAGAACGCACGGAGGTAGTCTTTTGTTGCTTCTTTTTCTTCAGTGTACCACAACAACTCATAACAAACACACTTGTGCTCATACACAAACTTAGCGTATACACTAAAAACAACAACATCACGCTCTGTTAGTAAAAACAGTGGGCAAAGAGAAACAAACTTTGCATGTCTAGAGTGCGAACTGGTACATATCAGGGTGTTTTCCAGGTATTGGGTGTTGTGGTTTTTGGGCACCCAATACGTGCTAAATACAAGCAGTGGTGTACCCAGGATTTTGCAAGGGGGTGTAAAAATTTGAAGTTGCCTAGTTGGGCCAGGGCGAGAAAATTTTGCAAAGTTAGCCCTGAAAAAGGTGTTTAAAGGGTATTCTGAGTCTAACATTCACAGTTTTAGTAGTTTGAAGAACAGGCCTGGTTGGCGCTGAGCGCCGATTCTCCCAACGTGGGGAGATCACTCCAATTGCAAATTTTGAACACAGACGACTGAATGTGGTATCAAATGACTGCTAACAATCTATCGATTAATATTTTACACATCAACATCTAATTACTGCATGCCATCTTCAGCTGTACCTCAGATACGTGTTTTTGGTCTCTAAAGCGTGGTGTGTACCCACCCAAATTGTAAATATCTTGAATAAATGTGACCGATTGCGGTATTAAACAACTGCTTTTTACAGCTTTTTAGAAAGATTGGGATCGAAACCCCCCAGGACGGTGGCCCTTTTTAATCGAAAATCATCACCATGAAAAAAAAAGAAAAAGACAAGTTTTCTAGGTCATCTTTTGAAAGAAAGCTACCAATTTTACTATGTGAGTAGGGCTACCTTAGATGCATATTCGGCGCATTTACTTTCAGAGATCCTCGAATAACAAATTCAGCAAACGAAAAAAAAGAAAAATGCGCTATTTCGACATCCCCTTAATAAAATAATCTTAGCATTCGAGTCCACCGACAGATATGTCTGCCAAAGAGCATATGGGTAGAAATGGCAATTTGCTATCGATTAAGCATAAATGTAACAGTCTTCTTCCAAACCTCAGGACGGTGGCTCTTTTTAAACGAAAACCATCATTAAGAAAAGAATAGAAAAAAGAAGTTTTCTGGGTCATCTTTTGAAAGAAAGCTACCAATTTTTCCGTATGAGTAGGCCTACCTTAAAAATGCATATTTGTGCGCATTTACTTTCAGAGACCCTTGAACAACAAATAAAAAAAATAAAATGAAAATGCGTTATTTCGATATCCCCTTACTAAAACAATCGTAGCATTCGAGTCCGCCGACAGATATTTTAATTTGTTGTTCAAGGATCTCTGAAAGTAAATGCGTTTACAGGGGGAAATCGGCGGATAATCGATGAAGTATGGCGATGCTACGAGAGCCCGTAATCTGAGGTAGCATGCAGTAATTGATTGTGGATGTGCTGGTGTGTTATTGTGTACGAAAATACTCTAACAATCAAAAGCTGATACCGCATTCGGTCATATTTGTCCAAGATTTACAATTTGGGTGCCTACGTTTTACAGGATTTTGTTTTGACACCAAAAACACGTATCTGAGGTAAAGCTGAATATAGCATGCAGTAATTAGATGTTGGTGTGTAAAATAATAATCAAGAGATCGTCAGCAGTCATTTGATACCACATTCGGTCGTCTGTGTTCAAAATTTGCAATTCGATTGATCTCCCAATCTTAGTACGCACGGGACCAATCACTGTCCCCTTTTTCCGAACCGCACCACAGCGTGCGGCGGCAAATTTAAACCACTCGCTCCGCTGCTGCCACTTGGTTAATTGCGCGTGATCTTCAATCGATTTTTCCTTGCTTTGCTGCACGTGCTCACACACTTTACATTACGAGAGATTACGTCTGAAATCCAAAAAATCCTTTATCCTTTTAGATCTCAATCCGACTCTTTGCTCTTTCTTTGCACTTTCTTTACCTTTCCTAATGGCCAAGCAATTTTTGCTTATCTAAAAAAGACTTAGCGAGGACTTAATCTAAGAAGGAAAGTTCTAGGTGTTCATGTAACCGCTAAACACTCGACACAGCAAACAGCCAATTGAACAATGCCAAAACGCAGTGGTCGTCGTCGTCGTCGTCCGGTGTGTTGTTTCCTCCATCTTATTTCAGTTGATATGGTCACAATGGAAGGTCAGTAAGGTGACAAGAGGACACCTAAGCATGGCCGAATCCTCTTTAGATACGTAGCATTACAGTAGCGCTAAGTTTTCTGGAATTGAGCGAGCCAGCTGCGGCAATCCTCCTGACTGTCAGCTTTGATAGCGATCTTACACGCAAACCACGAACTGTCTGCATGGTCACATTCAGAACAGCGCTGTTCCTTCGAAAAAAGCAATTCAAAACTCAAAACCTTGTACTCGAAACCGATTTCTTGAAGTCAGGCAGGCCGTACAGCCCGCAAAAATAGCGCGGCAGTGAGGGCAGCGGCAGCGGGATGGTTTAAAGTTGCCGCCGCACACTGCGGCGCGGTTCAGCCAAAAGGGGGCAGTGATTGGTCCCGTGCCTTATGAGTATGCAATTTTTATTTACCCGCCCGCCCGTAATTTTCTGTTTGGTACGTTTATTTGTTTGGTTTGAGCAAGTCAGTTTGGCAACATGTCCACTGCGTTGGTGTCGTCAAAGGAGCAGGAAGAGACGCTGGCGACCGAGGTGGTGGCGCTGCGTCGTGAGTACGTTTGGCTGTTGCGGACGCAGACGCAGACTTTGTTTGAGCAGTTGGACCAGCTGCTGCGCGACTGCTGTCGCAGTTTGCCTCTTCCCAGCAAAATGTCCGGTTACCTGCGCATCGCGCCCAACATGGGTCTGCAGCCAGAGAAACTGACACTGGCCGGTCGTAGCAGTGACGCGGTGCGTTGCAGTCTCACCGTGTTGGGCGACAACATCGTGCAAGCAGAGGTGGCCGTGCGCTATCCCAAGTGGCCGGGACAGGTGTTTCGGTCGGTGGCGCAGCCAGACGTGCAGTGGAAGCTGCAGCAAGTGCAAGACGTAGCCAATCACGTGGTGAAGGCGCTTGAACTGCTGGCCGCTGCTCAGCAACAGGTCAAACACCACCTGAGCGAGGGTCAGGTGGCCCCGCAAGACACCGCCAGACTAGTCGACCAGCTCCGTTTGAACATTTCTAATGCGCGCTCTGCTCTCTTGACCCCTCGCAAACGCTCTCTTGTCGAATTGCAAGAGTACCGACCCAACAAGTGCTTCAACCCGCCGTTGCCGCACGATTTGTTGCTAAGTTTCTACGTGTCCGGCAACAAGCTGGTCTGCGCCGCTTACCACCTTCAGGCTCAGGTGGCCGGGCAGAAACAGACCTTTCACGTTTATCAGGGAGAGTGCACCGTGGCCTGGCTCACCGACGTGCTGTCAAATCTCGGCTGCGCGTTGCAGTTGGCTCAGCAGATGACCGACAAACTGACGGTTTTCGCCGATTGCAAACAGCTGCAGGTCACTGATAGACCTACTCCTGTGCGAGATTTTAGTGTGGATGAGTTGGTCAATGTCTGACTGGTTTCCGATTGCTATTTTCCAGGGTTCCGACGATATGTCGATATCGTAAAGTCGTTATATCGACCCTTTTTACAATATCGATATCGCGGTATTTTGTATCGTTATTTTCGATGTTTTTTGTTCGGATTTTTCGATATTTTTTGTGTGAAAAACAAAACTGACACCACAAGTTTATTTCTCTGGAACAGTAAAAAACAGTTTTTCCTGGACAACTCAAAAATCGATGGTATAGTCAAAACCTAACAGTGGCATGTTAGCTTTCAGGAACATCAATTTCTCGGCATTATCAGCTTTCAGACAGCAACGCTTAGGTTCCTAAATGTCTGCAGCAACACTGAAGTGCTGCTCACTCCGCACACTTGAAGCAGGAGGTCAGAAGCAGACATAGGCTAGCATTTTGGTTCAGGGGTGCAAATTTTGAAATCCTGAGGGGTACCGCCGGCTGATGGGTGGTTGAAAGGATGGTAAGCAAAAAAGTCCCATTTTTTACTAAAGTCAAGGTTTTCTGGCTTATTTGTCGTTAAAATAAGTTACGCTATTCTGTCTGAGCTCATTTATGCCTGATGAGGATGGGGCATCAGCGTGATGGGGTCAACCTTTTCATTGAAGGGCTTCAGAAGGGCCACTACGTACCTCTTCTGCGATTCTCTACTTATTTGATATCGGATCGCTGATTGCATCAGTGCTTGGCTGATAAGCAGCAATAGAAGGTTTTTCATTAAATTTTTCAGATTTTCTTGCTTAACTATAAATATCGATATTGAGCTGAAAAGTATCGATATCGAATATCGTCGAATTTTGATATCGTCGGAACACTGCTATGTATTTTCCTTTCTTTGCAGTGTTCTGTTGCGTGCTGGTATTTCCAACTCTAAAACTAAAACGGTGCCACGCTGTCAGCTACGACCGCAAGCCGTTGAGTAGATCCATTTTAGCCGGTGCCATGCATGTGAAGCTGTCCGTCGACTCTTCGTCTGTGACTAAATTTTGTTGAAAACATGCTTCAGCAGTATGCTTGTGGGCGCATTAATCTGTGTCTTACCTGTTTTTGTCAAATCCAGAAGGAAAAACATCGAGTTCGAACGTTTGCAACAAAGTGTTCTAGCCAATTTTTGTTCTGTTTGCTTGGCGCAGTATTTGTTCACAGTTTGGTTAGACAGTTTAAATTATTATTGTTAGTCTGTTGTTACGAACGTTTAGACTAGCTTTCTGTTTATATGGTTGTTCATGTCATACATTAACGGTCGTAATTGCTGCACATTCCCGAATATTTGTGATTTGGTCTGATTAAACGCTTTAACACGACTACTCTAACCTTTCAGTTCCGGAAACTTTGGGTGGAAATCCTTTCCTTTATATACCTGACGTTGTTACTGTTGTGCATCAATCTGTAAAAAGAATGCGACTACAACAGTGCAGCTTGTCTGTCAACTAATAAAGCCATGACCTCTACTCGCGTTGCTGTTGTAAGTTTTTGATGATTCTTTGGACTATTTTAGCGTGGTTGTGTTTTAGGTGTCGGGCTCTAACAAAGGCATTGGTATTGGAATTGTACGTGGACTGTGCAAACTGTTCGACGGAGTTGTCTATCTGACCGGTTAACTTTTTGTTTCCTGACTCTTTCGTGTGCATGCAGTGAGTACTACGTACAGCGCGAAATGTGGAGCTTGGGGCTAGTGCAGTTGCCAGTCTGAAGCAAGAGCTTACAAATTCTGAGGCAGCCAAACTGCAGTTTCATCAGTTAGATATCACCGACGTTTCTAGTGTAGCCAAACTGAAAGAACACTTGGTTGCTAAATACGGCGGTTTGGATGTGCTGGTAAACAATGCTGGCATCGCATTCAAGGTATCTGCTGAAATTTCCAATTTTAGCCAAAAATAAGGCTAGAACGTTGATTACCATCCATACATGGGCCGGGGGGTAAGGGGGGTATACCCCTCCCCCTCGGCCGGCCATGCCCCCCACCCACCCCCCCTCCCGGAGGGAGGAAATTTTCGCTTATTTAAGGCAAAATAGGCGTTTTTTGGCCTATTTTCGTGGGACCCCCCCCCCGAGGTTTCTAACCCCCCCCCTACCCCCTCCGGATTTTTCCGGCCCATGTATGTTACCATCCCCTCCTCGTCTCTACGCCCTAGCCCTAGAATTTCAAAATTCTGACTTTTATCTATCAGTCAGGAAGACTAGTTCACTTTAGGCTACGTGGTCACAACTGGTTTCAATTAGCTAAATTGTATGTTGCCGTTTCTGGCTATTTTAGCCAGTTTAAGCTAATAAAATGGCTTTTAGGCTAGGGAGCTATTTCTGACTATGTAGTCATTCATGCCTAACACAGCCTGAATTGGCTAAACTATTGTGGCCATTTAAATCTTGTAGCCATTTATGGCTATTTTAAATAACTAAAAGCTAGATATTCTAATGGTTCCCTCTAGCCATTTATAGCTAAAAGCCAGTTTATTAGCTTAAATTGGCTAAAGCCATAAATGGCTACATTGCCATTCAGGGCTACAGAGCCGGATTAAGCTATTTTTTGCACAATTTAGCTAAATTGGACGAGTCTTTGACTGTCTATCGTATGTCTGGCTGATAGTGTAAAAATATTCAAATTGCTTACATTTACCACTGACTGAAAAACGGCACAGTGGAGCGAGCATTTTGCATGAATCATACCAAAAAGAAAAGCTAATAGTTTCGGGTAGGAGGGGTTTGTCGGTCCGGCCCAAGTTGAGGGAAGGACAAAGCCTCGCCCCTCGTAGCCAATGTAGGCTCTGATGTTTCCAGAACTTGATGATTGTGCAGGTGGTATCGTAGCGTTGTATATAAACTTGTTGAAGGATTAATTTGGCTTTTGTTAGGTGAGCAGCACAGCTCCTTTTGGAGAACAAGCAGCTGTCACTGCAGCCACCAATTACTATGGCACGAAGACCGTGTGCGACCATTTGTTTCCCCTTTTGCGGCCACATGCACGGTGCTTTTCAATCTGATAATGGTGCCGAATTTGCGTAATTATTTGTTTTCAGTGTGGTGAATGTTTGCAGTCGAGCCGGAGTAATAGGGGGCGGCTACGGATCGAGTGTGCGCTCTGCACTTACTGACCTTGCTTTGACGGTGGCTCAGTTGGATCAGCTTGTGGACCACTTCATCCAGTCCGTTGCTCTTGTCATCTCAACCGTTTACTACGTACATCATTTAGATATGCCAAGCAGGGGACTCACACTCAACACGGTTATCCGAACAGTGCGTACGGATTTTCTAAGGCGGCCGAAATTGCTTTGACCGACATTCAGCACCGACAACTGAGCTCCGTAGATCGCGCCGACATCGTTATCAATTCGGTTAGGCAACCGCCCTACGCATTTCTTATATTTTAGCAGTTGTAGTGCTGTCCCGGTTACGTAGACACCGATATGACCAGTCATAAAGGCAGACTGACCATTGACCAAGGCGCTGACACACCTTTGTATTTGGCGCTCCTGCCTGCAAACGTGCCTGAACCGAGAGGCCAGTTTATTGCTGAACGAAAGGCGATAAGCAAATCCTGAATAATTCTCTGCTATGTTGTCTCTATGTTTTGAAAGTCGAAACACTTTAAGGTACATAGAATGATTTTAAACATTCTTCATTATTGATTGTTTCTTGTGTTCTGTGTCTCAATGCCTACATCAATATTCTCTTTGTTGTGTCTCTCTATTCTTTTCATCAAAGTATGCTGCCTGTGATTAAAATAGAGTTTTAAAACCTTCAGTCGTCTTCAATCTGATTAATAGCCGTTAATCGGTAATTATATGGTTTGCCTTCGTCTATTTTAGTATCATCCTGTTTACAAGAAGGGTATCTTTAGTTGCGGAGTGGCTATGAGTCGGGTTGCTGCGGTGAGTTTTATTTTAAAGCTCTTCATTTGCTCGACTGTATTGGTGTAAATCGGTTTAGGTAACGGGTTCAAATAAAGGAATCGGGTATGCTGTTGTTAGAGGCCTCTGTAAACAGTTTGACGGACTGGTCTACATACTGGGTACGTAATGATCTATCTCTTTGTCGTGTGTATATTTTCAACTGCAGCTCGTAATGCTGAGTTGGGCAAAAAGTCGGTGGACCAGTTGAAGTCGGAGTTGTCTGCTCAAGAAAGTGGCAAGCTTCGTTTTCACGTGCTGGACATAACTGACCAAAAGAGTATATCCGAGTTCCGTGACCACTTGTCGAAGGAGCACGGTGGACTGGATGTGTTGGTAAACAATGCCGGCATTGCTTACAAGGTACGTCACTACCCAGTTCGTGTAATCACACGCAACAGTTTAGAACGACAGCACTGCGTCCTTTGGAGAGCAAGCTGAAGTTACGCTGAATACCAATTATTTTGGTACAAAGCAAACCTGTCAACTTCTGTTTCCAATTTTGCGACCGCATGCTCGGTAAAGTTTCTGTACGATATGGCCCTTTTGCAGTACGGCGCTGTCACGGTCGTTGTACATACATGTACATGGCCCGGACCCGGCCGGCGTGGGGGAAGGGCTTTCCGTTAGATGGGGGTGGAGGGGACTTTCGCCCAGAGGGGGTCCAAAATTTCAAAAAGCTCCAGAACGACTGGATATGCGTCTTTAGCACGTTTTTTCAGTAAGGAGGCTAAAAATCGCTATTTTAAGCTGCCAAATAGCGTTTTTGAGCAGAAAAGAAGCAAAAAAAACGCTAAAGGGGCTTCCAAAAACACCGATCTCTCGTAAACATCAGCAGTGGAAACGCCAAATTCGGTTTCCAAAGGCTTTTCAAGCGAATTTTAAGCTAAACATTAGTTATTTCTGAGCCAGTTTGTTAGTACTGGAGTCGCTACTAGTATTTGAATTTTTGGTCCGGGGGTCCCTGAACTGTCTTGGGGGCGGTGAGGGTGGGCTTGGCCTTAATAGCTAGGGGTAACCCCAAACCCCCTTTAGTACATGAATGTGTACATCTGCTTAGATAGGAAACCACTTACGTTGCTAATTTAAGCATTCATACTGAATTGAATTCGGTTGTGTCAAGCACGCGGGGTCTATTACGGGCAGAGAAAGGTTTCTTAAAGTGAAGCTTGACCGGGAGGAGCTGAGCTGACTGGAGTTTTCAAGTTTCCTTTACATGTGTGCAAGCTGTACAGTGTTAATGTGTTTAGTGTTGTCAATGTGTGCAGCCGTGTGGGTCAACTGACCAGAGGATACGGACAAAATGTGATTGAGATTTTGACTAAGCCCGAACTCACTGCTGACGAGCTCGACCGTCTAGTTTATCAGTTTGTTAGGTGAGTTCCATTTTGACACAATAATTGAAACCCGGGTATACAGTCAGGCACTGAACGTCGTTTATGGCATTGGCACCATATATGGTACAACTACGATAGGGACTGTTGTGGTACCATAATATATGGTGCCACTAGCCTAGGCACCGGCACCATAATGGTAGCATAGGTGCCAGTACCGTATTAAATAGTAAAAAATCCAGGCACAAAAATTTGAATTTTTCACTGTTTGACTTTTGTGCCAAAATTTGGGCATGCTGCCCAAGCAACTACGCGACTGACGCTCAAACGTATGAGGCCGTTAAGTGCTTGACTGTTTTGATCTAAATCTTACGACATTGTTGATTATCGAATTGCGACTGTTTAGCGAGTAGCTACTGTAGAAACGGAAACTGAGTTAAAGAATGTATTTAGCTTGGCAAAGGAAGGCAAGCACACAGATCACGGATTTCCTCCATCTGCGTACGGCATGTCAAAAGCTGCTGAAATAGCTCTCAGTCACATTCAGTTCCGACAACTAAGCACTGACTCGCGCTCCGATATTCTTGTGAATTGGGTGAGTGACTGAACTACTCCCACTGTGCTGTCCTGTCGCTCTGCAAGCTACACCGCTCTTCAGTGTTGTCCTGGATTTGTGGCAACCGACATGAGCAGCCACAAAGGAACTCTAACCACGGATCAAGGGGCCGACACGCTCATTTTTCTGGCACTTTTACCGAACAATGCTGAATGGCCGAGAGGCAAGTTCGTAGCGGAGCGGAAAGAAGTAGATTGGGTGCACGAAAAGTTCCAGTTCGCATGAGTTCACTTTGGTAACTTTATTAGACGAGCATTTGTGTAGCTGAACTACTCATAACGACAGTATTTTCGAACGCTTCATTTGGTATACAGTTAGTAAATGAAAGAAACGACCACAGAAACACGTCACAGCTTATATCGGAGCACAACAAGCAACGAAGCAAAACGCAACCAGCAATCAACAAAAACTAACAGTCGCCCGCATAACACCCGTTCACGTCACTGTTAGCCGAACCAACGAGTTGTCATGTAAAGTGCTATGGGCCGCCTGCAAAACAGCAAACTCCACAGAAATACTACGCACGCACAGCTTGATGGGGGAACCGCAACACCAAAAATGGCAACACTGAAACAGCAAGGCACGACGAAATCACAATTCTAAACATTTAAGATCAGTCACCGATTTCTCGATATCTGTGTGCGGTAGACGCAACCGATAGGACAGTTCTTATCGCAATCGTTCGGCAATTACCCAATTAAGAAGACTGTTTGTTTCGAAAAATCGCTGACTGCAACTTTAATTAGCATATGGATCTTTGTTCTTAGTGGGCAGACAGCAACAATTTACATACAAGCGAGAGCAGCCGAAAGCGGCCCCCGAACTTGTTCTCGTGTTGTTGATTGAAAGGCGCGAAAACGAATTTGGTAACTACTAGTAGGTGCCGCAGATTGATCAGTCCTGCTTTAACGGACCGTTGGCTTTTCTGTCGGCCATTTCATTTTCATTCGGGCTCTCCGACTCGTCTTCGTCATCGCTGCGCACGTCGTCTATCTAAATCAACTGATTGGTGCCAGTGCTTTTCTCAACAAGAAGCACACCATAGCGCAACCGACCACTGACCGAACTCGTCGCACCAGTGGAACCGCCACTATTTATTGTCGCTTCTAATAAATCTCGCAAAGGACAATGCCATACATGTAACAGCTCATCCGCCGAAGGGGTGAGGGGGTTGGACACTAAAAATGCGCAAAAATCGAAAAAAAAGCGCAATTTTTCGGCTAAAATCGTCAAAAATCGATAATTTGGGCTGAAATACAGCTGAAACGTGCTGTTTGATAGGCGATTTTGGCAATTTTTGTGTCTGAAATTGCAAAAAAAATACTTGCCAGAAAAATCGGAGGGGACGGGGTCCCATCCGGCGGGGCGTCTGGCCGAAGTCGGATGGGGGCAGACCCCCTGTTACATGTATGGAAATGCAGTGCATTAGTTCAGCGTTCAGCCGAACTGGCGAAACGGTCCAAATGAACACCATATTAGGTACTAGATCATCTGCCGCAGAGGGAGAGAGGGTTCCGGGGGTCTGATCGAAAATTAGGGGAGCTCCAGTGTGTACAGACAATCGGAATTTTGAGTAAAAAGTCACCAGTTTATACAGCTAAAATGCTTCTGTATAAAAAAGTACAGTCTATTTCACCAATTTTACTGTCTACATTTTCCGGCCCACGCTTTTCTATGCATACACTCTAACCTAATCTAAAAAATGTGGCAATATGCTGTTGCGTATTTCGTTTAGAACAACGGCAGGGTTCATACGGATCAGGGCTTTCCAAATTCCCTGACTTTCCCTGACCTGAGTGCTAAAATTCCCTGACTTTCTACAAGCAAACTAATAAAACAGTAAATGTTTTCAAGCACCTAATTTTGCGATTTCTTTTGCATCGGCAGATATTTACATAAACGGTAGCATTTCCAATAATTTTCTAAAAGCAAAGGGTGAATTTGGTATTAAAAACTAATCGTATTTCAACAGGTATTTCGAGCGTGAAATTAACAAGAATTAACAGTTACAAGGTTTGACGAGGTCTGGTTGGGCCGCAGCCTAACCAGGGCGAGAAAATTTTGAAGAAATAGCTTTCAAAAACGCATTTAAAAGGTAGTCTTGGCGTAAAATTAACCGGAATTAACAGCTTCAAAGTTTGACGAGGCCTGGTTGGGCAGTTGCCTAACCAGGGCGAGAAAATTTTGAAGAAATAGCTTTCAAAAACGCATTTAAAAGGTAGTCTTGGCGTAAAATTAACCGGAATTAACAGTTTCAAAGTTTGACGAGGCCTGGTTGGGCCGCAGCCTAACCAGGGCGAGAAAATTTTGAAGAAATAGCTTTCAAAAACGCATTTAAAAGGTAGTCTTGGCGTAAAATTAACCGGAATTAACAGCTTCAAAGTTTGACGAGGCCTGGTTGGGCCGCAGCCTAACCAGGGCGAGAGAAGAAATAGCTCTCAAAAACGCATTTAAAAGGTAGTCTTGGCGTAAAATTAACCGGAATTAACAGCTTCAAAGTTTGACGAGGCCTGGTTAGGCAACTGCCCAACCAGGGCGAGAAAATTTAAAAAAATCCCTGCAATTTTCCCTGACCAGATCTGAAATTCCCTGACTTTTCCCTGACCATTTTTAAATTCCCTGACTTTTCCCTGACTTCCCTGACCCGTATGAACCCTGAACGGTCTCTGCATAGTTATAGTAGAATTAGTGTTGTTAGGATTTTTTTCAAAAACCTTTATTAAAACTTTTTATTGAAGGATCATTTCGAAAATCTTTTATTTTATTCAATGTATGGATATGTTGGGGGAAAATCGTTGAATTTAGCCTAAGAGAATGCTATACATTAGCAATGCAGTTCTATCAATTTCATGCCTATTCTAAGCCTAAAAATAGATTTTGAAAGGCAGCAGACACTCTGTAAGCAATGCTGAAGGTAGATTATCGACTCTCACTCAGGCTGTAACACTATGTTTGAACCAAAGTATAAGCTTTTGTATTAAAAGTTGGTTCCGATGCATCCTTGCATCTCCTGCAAGCTAAATTTTATGCAAAGAAAAATTTTGAAAAAAATCGAAATGAAAAATTTTCATTAAAAACTATACTTGGCATTCTAAATTTTTTACAGCTCTACGTAAATAGAAGCTCTCCCATGTTTACAAGAAGGAAATAAAAAGCACTCAAGGATTACTGCATAGAATAGTCGTTCCTCCCTTGCAGGACACTAATGTCAGTGCTACAAGCACTCGAGCTGATTTGATTGTAAGTTTAGGACTGGCCCAAAGGATTGGTTTCAACGACTAGTTCTTGCAGTACCACTGTCACACAGTAATTTAATGTCAGTTCACACTACATTCTCAATCAGGTAATAGTGAGTAAGGGCTACGGACAGGAATGTAAGGCAGACAGGATTGTAGAAGGAAAACAAACGACCAACCTGTCCGCTGCTGAGCGTATTGATTAAGACTTTGAGTATCATGATGGACCAAAGCACGTGCAAAACAAACAGAACTAGCAGTAGAGAGTTGAATACGTAGTAGGCGGCGAACCAAGGGATCAGAGCTGGAGCTTCGACCATTGTGGAATAGACAATTCTTCAAGTGCAAACCGCTCTCATAATATGCAGACAAGTAAGTGCACGTTACTTCAACGGGTACAAGCCGCATCGAGTGACGAACCAGACCACAGTAAAAATGGCAAAGAACACACTGCAGGCTTGGTGATATTCGGCGTAGCGAGATAGTTTGCCCAACTAAAGCAACGGTGAGAGCAGAAGAGACCAGCAGTAACGATTCACCTCCATCCAGAAATCAGCGGCGTCGTGTACTATAAGTACAAGCGAGCCGACACGAACGAAATTGTCGGCCCACGAAAACCACAGCAGTGCTATTGTAGCTATGTGATGAACAATGAACATTTCAAAGTCCTGAAAGTAAGCAGAACACGTAACTGTTTCAGTAGAGCAACCTAATTACCTTTCTCTGAACATCGGTAAACTGAGAGAACGTTAACGACCAGTAAAATGTTGCTTCAAGCATGTAATAAAGTTTAATATCGGTATCGACAGGTTGGAATGGGTAGCCGTACCAGCAATAGGCCTGGTCCCAGAACCAAGGCTTCTGAAACTGGACACTACATCACCACTACGAAAGCAAAGTTAAACCACTTACATCCCAGAGAACATACAACCCGTACCAGAATATGGAGAAGTAAAACACAAATCTGAAGCTGCAACAGAAACACCCTTGTACAGGTTAACTGAATCGGTCCCTACCCTCTACCGATCGACCGGAACAGCAACCGGAACTAGGCAATTAATATTATAGTCTCTTTGAAAGTTCAGGTGGTGGCTTTTTAAAAGAAACATCCATTGTTGAAAATTTAAATGTAATTCTGTAAGCTCATAACTCCTGTAAAAACACTATGTACCATTTTTGGGTTAGAGAAAATGAGCAGGTAAACAATAGTTTTGAAATATAACTAGTGCTCTTAAAAACGATTATTGCCGAAAACAGTTTTTAGGTGATATTTTGATTGCATACAGTGCAATGACACGAAATTTCGCTGACTTTCTTCTGAAAAGAGTAAAAAACCAAAAGTTCCGGTTCTGCAACCCTGATCGCTGGAACCGCACCGCAAGCGCTAGTTCCGCCAGGAACCGGAATTCCGGTCGATCAATACTGCCCTACTACGACCCAGGTGGTGTCAGGGCCACCCGGAACGCCTTACCGCACGTCTTAAGTGCAATTAGGCATGCGAGTACCTTAACTTTAGCTACTACCCTCACGCCACGTCACCTTTAGTGAAAAAGGCTTATTTGTTAAGCTCAGGTTTAGGAAAAAGTATTGCCGGGTGGAAAACGGCCCGAAATCGCCAGTACCTCTGACTCAGAGAGTTAGTAATTGATTCAATATTTCAGTAACCAAACAATACTGATTCGACCTGCATACGGTGGCGTCAGTCCAGCTAGGACAGACACTCAGCCGATAGACTTAGAAATAATGCAACCACCGTAATTTTTAGAACTGAAATCGGTGCATCTTTAACTGCTTTGGCAAAACAGTCGTCAAACGACCATCTCAAATGTACAATCGAACATGGTTACACGTTGTTAGAGTAGCATCAGTTCTGTTTCGTACACCTCATTCTCGTCCCTAATTTTGGGGTTTGAGTTTGAGCCCACACTAAACGATGCTCCAAAAAACTTTCCCCTTCCAAAAAGGGCTTTTTGAGAGAACACAAGTGCCATGCCACGTCTTACCAGCCCTCGCAGAACTTGTCCAACGTAGACTTGGGAATGAAAATTGGTCGGAAACGACCCGATTTCGTTCGCACGCGCCGCTGCAATGGAACGCCTTCGACAAGGCCTGTAGATCCAGCTAACGCCTTCAGTCGCCAATAGAGTCGTTTGAAAATGTTGGGCAGTTCGCTGCCTGTATCTGGAAGCCCCATCCATCGACCGAGCGGACGGGCCACAGTCCTGAAACAACTACTCAGCTCTTTCTCTTCAGCCACTACTAGCTCAGATTTGCGGACAGAAAAGTCAGAGGGGTGTGGTGAGTTGGAAACTCCTTTTGTGATGTGGGCTATCTGCTGTACATAAGGAAAACTAAATAGGTTCCACCCGTGGGCTACCCCAAACCCGGTTCTTACAGGTACAGTAGACAGCATTAAGATGCCTTCTCTTAGGATTTTGGAATTCAATTCCCAAATGAAACAAAACCATTACGGGCGCGGCGGCATACATGGGCCCGGAAAATGGGCTGTTGGGTAGTCAAAATCCGAAAATACGGGTGAGCCTACCAATCTGGCGGGGCTGCGGCCATTTTTTGGGCGGGTGGATACACAAAGAAAAGTCTGTTTCAGGTGGGTGGCGGTCTGGCGTACATGGAGCCCAAGTGGGGGGACATGGACAACCCCACACACCCGCGGCTCATGTAAGGGGAGCGGTGATTGCGATTAAGGTAAAGCTGCTAAAATCCTCTAGGTAGGCTGGTTTCCGGCAACAAGAAGAATCACATTTTCGGCTAAATCAAGGGGTTTCGGTTTACTTCTAGCATAAAAAAGGTGTATCTTCAAAAATGTAACGATGTTGGCTGATTACTGAAATGGAAATCGATGGCCAGTTCTGCTGTGACAAATGAAGAAATGAGTTAGGGATGCCTTGATTAAGCGTCAAAAGTAGTCTTAAAGTTGATTGATTAAAATTTGAAAACGAAGAAGCCTGGCGACATGACCATCCATTTCCTTCTCCCATAGTTTTTACCATTCAAAGATGAGTCTGATGAAGAGAAGGGCAAATGCATAGACAACGGGCAGATACATGTCAGAGAAGACTGGAAAGAGTTCATCGTTGGCCGTGACGACAGACCAGTTGAGACCAGGAGGCAGCCAGAGACTGTCGTGCCAAAATAAGTCTCTGGCCGCACGTATGTAGCTGGTCATTGCCTGCAAGCAAACAATCACTCAAGCACGCTCCAGTACGGTCTTTTTGATAACTAACTGTATGTAACCGGTGCGTGTGCGCCAAAGTAAACGCTGCCACAGAATCATTACGCGCCAAACCTGATAGGGACACGGCGTCCCTGGCAGTGCGTACGCACAATCACAGTTTCAGCAGAAAAATGTCAACCTTCACTTGAAGAAAAATGTATTACAGTAAGGAAGACACACAATTCTAATATAATTACTATTCCACTATTCTAGTTTATTAAGGTTATATATCCCAGCTTGCAGGCAAAGCTTTCTGTAGTTCTGCCTTAGGTTTGCTCATCGGAAATAAAAACTGCTGAACTGCTATTCGTAAATTAAAATAGCACATGAACCCTAAAGCCAATCATAACCAAATTTCACAAGCTAAGTAATCAATAACTATAGAGTGCGAACAAAATCCAGAAAAACCCTATACCAATACATATACCTGACACCTGTCATATCCAACACTTACTCATTGAAAACCTCATACTCATTGTAGGCAGGGCTATCCCATTCAAAGGCTCTGAAAAGAGCGTGGGGGTGTCCTGAGCTGTCCGAAAGGACAGCGGAACTCAAAAACAAACGAACTCAACAAGTTCAAAAAGCATATTTCAGAAAACAGACCTATTCTGTATCAATAGAAAAGACGCCAAATCTTTTAGTTCTGCTACAGAAAAAGAAAGCTAAATTACTGGGGAGTATCGAATAAAACTATCAGACTGAAATATCTGTCAAATTTCAATCATTGTAAATGTATCGCGTTTCATAAAACAGTGCAGTCCATTTCTGTTTCGTATCAGTGCAAATTTGACTGAGATTATCAGTCCAGCTACTATCGCGTTGCATAAAACCAGGGGGCGTTGCAACCTCCCTCTAATAACAGGCCCCAGGGGAATGTTGCATAAAAGTTATCAGTCTGATACGAACTACACTGATACAAAACAGAACTGTTACATATCAGTTGCATTCACAGCGTTTCATAAATATATTGGGAAGAATGTTCAGCTTTGGATTTCTGTGACAGGAAAAAACTCGGTGCAAACAGTCGCTTGGGTCATTTCCCAACGAGAGTGAGACAGGTTTACCTTCCAAAACTCATTTAACTGTAAAATTGACAGAAATCACTACGAGATACAGTATACTTGGACAACCCAGAGCGTAAAGGCGGATGCACATATACTTTTCCCACCCGGTGGCACTGACACTTCCAAAATCGTTGCTAACCACTCAATTTAGACAAGTCAAACTGGAAAAGTGCCACCGGGCTGGTTTTAATCGGTCGGCACTTTGTCAGTCCACCGAAGTCTGAATGAGTTGTGAGTTAGAAAGTGCCCCTGTCTGGCAAACCTATACCGTCTTTATTCCAATAAGCCAACCGCGGCTTATTTATTTCAGAGTGGTGTGGAGTGGACGCGTGGCTTATTAGAGGGCGTTTGATTTTCAGTATCAAAGAAAGTCAAAATCGTAAGGCATCGGGAGTTATTTTCGCCAAAAATTGTGCAGAAACTCTAAAAGATTTAGTCCTCCTCTTTTCTAAAACCTCAAAATTATGTAGGGTTTCAGAAACCACGATTTTTGTTTAAAGATCTATAACTATACATACTGAAGAGGGAAACACGTTTACCAGTAAGATAGACACAACAATGAACAAAGGAATGCAAAGGCTAAATATAAATATCTTTCATCACTCCCCCTCAGACGAACGTCGTTCCATGGGCACATCCGAGCCTGACGGTCGTCTGGAGTCATGAACGGTAGGAGAGCGAGAATCTGGAGAGCTTTGATCGAAGGGAGAACCAATAACGTTGACAGCACAGTCGGTCCGGCCAAAGGGATCCGCAGCGATGTTGAAACGAACTGCTTCACCGGGGCACAACTGAGGAGCCGACTGAGAAGGGTGAGGAGAAATGATCGCAGAGGCATGGACGAAGTAGTCTTGATTGTTGTCGAAGCGCGTCACAAAACCGTAGCCATAGGCAGGATTGAACCATCTGACCGCGCCCAACACCGGAGAGACGGAAGAAACGATTGGAGAGCGGCGATGATCAGTGAACTGTGAACTTGGGCTGGGAGGACGCGGTGATTTGTATACAAGGCGACGAACAACCGGTTGAACTGGAGACACAGGGGTTGACTTGGCAGACACTGGCTGAGAATGGCAGGCGTTGGCAAGGTGACCGGGACGTCCACATTTGAAGCAGATAGGAGGGGCTGAGCGTTGTCTGGGGGCTTTGAGTCCGGTGGCCAATGAGTCTTGAGAACCGGAACCATCCTCGGCACCAAATGAAGAGGGAAACACGTTTACCAGTAAGATAGACACAACAATGAACAAAGGAATGCAAAGGCTAAATATAAATATCTTTCATCGTAGGGGTTTCAGAAGCTATGATTAGCATTTGCAAGCACTTTGAATAGGTTTCAGAAGGCCGAATTAAGGCTTGAAAAGTGTGTTAGAAGGCATAATTATACATAATTTAAAAAGTCCTAATAAGGGTTCGAAGTACTAAAGATAGGGTTTTTGCTATCCACTTTCGTTCTAACATAATTATTATTAATAATAAATATTCATCCGAAAAATTTTGGGCCGAATTGCTGTTAGGTATCGTATCCCGGCCTACCTACCACAATAGCAAATTTAGGCCGGTCGTCGTCATACATAACATGGGGAATTGGGACCTGGCCAAATCTTGTCCAGAAAGCGAATATCCGGATTAACGGGGTCCGGATAGGGCCACTGAAACTCGGCAAAAAATTTTCAATTTTCGGCAGTCAACAATCCGATTTTCGGCAAAGTCGAAAAAATTATTGGTGGATTATTCGCCAAATGTTCTTTTGTGATTACAGTACAAAAATTTCAGCAAAAACAAGGGAACATTTTGACTGTAATGGAATGTATGCAGCATCATAGCATATTCCCGTAGAGTGAATCTGCGCTGTACGGCAACGATTTAACATATAAGACCATACGTGGTCGTCTGTATGCCGCGCCCAACATTTGTATTTCGTTCTTTTCTGTGTTTGGGCGAAATAAACTAAAAAAAAAAATAAAAAGAGAGAGAACTACAATTCAGTTGTTGCTACAGTTCACACCACATGTTGCCCCAGTTCAATGACCTATCCACACTCAGCATCACCAATCTGAGGGAAAACACTGTTTCCGCTGCTATTGTCAAATTTTTAATCGTTTCAGTTCACATTCAGGATTAGGTGCAGCTGGGGGAAATCAGGAACCGATCCCAAACAGAAACTAATGTTTTTAATGATCATAATTAATTATAAATTAACAAGTTTCATCGATAAACATCGATCATCGATTATCCGGACCCCCTTAATCCGGATATTCGCTTTCTCAGGGTTCGTGCGGGACCTGGAAAGTCAGGGAGTCATGGAAAAGTCAGGGAATCAGGGAAAAGTCAGGGAATTTGGTGTCTGGTCAGGGAAAAATTTGATAGTAGCAGGAACATCTCACCGCCAAATATGGTCAGAACTTTACACAACACCCTTTTTCGGTCTTCTGATTTTATATACTGCAACTTAAACCGAAAATTTACCCTCTGAATACCGTTTAAATGCGCTTTTTACCAAGTCAATTTTTCGAAATTTTTTCACATTGGTTGCAGTTTCCTCAAACTGGTTGGTCAGGGAATTTTGACTTTGGTCATGGAAAAGTCAGGGAAAGATCAGGAATTTTGCTATCCAAAAGCCGCACGAACCCTCTTTCTGGACAAGATGTGATCCCCTACCTTAAACATGAAATTACAGTACATACCTACTATAAAGACTTTTTCTGTACAGAGCACAAAGCACTTTCGGCATTTTCGGCAGAATTTTCATATTTTTGGCAACGACTGCCATTTTTGGCATTTGCCGATTTTCGGTTACCCTCCTCTGTCTAGCCCAAGTCCGGATTAAACTTAATTAAACCGGGCGGGCGGGCACAAATCGCCTCTTACCTCTCTGAACTAAGAAGTTGGAAAGTTGGAAAATGGAAAATGCTGACCAACAATTTGGAAATTAGGAAAGCATACACAACAAAAATAACCAATATAACCTGATGCAAAAAAATTGCATATCGGGAACGCCGGCAATTGAGCAACGTTCTCCGAACGTTAATCCGCATTCCGTTGCACCAACTGTGAATGGTTGGAGGTAGACGTGGTTTTGTATCGGTGGTAGGTTAACTTAGTTTCTCGTTTTTGTGTTGAAAGTCAGAATTTCTTAAACAATGTTTTCAAATCTGTGTAGCCTCAAAACATCATCGTGACTTTTTACCTGTAGGACTGGTCCAGTTGGATGTGCTTAATGCAATCGAAACCTATCGAAATCATAACCTGCGATCCCTGCAAGATGAAGTTTGTCGAATTACGGGTGTGCGGCCAACTATTTCAACCGTTTATCGTCGTGTTCGTGGACGTAGTGAAAACAACCGAGCTGGGAGACCGATTGCGAAAGGCCCGAGACAGATTCCGGAAACCAAGGAAAGCAAGGATGTTAGTTCTTACTGTTCTGAACTGTTCGTCTCACTGAACAAAAATTTTGGAATTTCTTTTAGGCTGTTAGTGAGGATAATCTATCAGACACTGCTGCTACGGAACGGAAGAGGCAAATGTCAAACGCTTGAGTCAGTCTGGTCCTACTCGAAATTTATGGATATCGTACGCCATTCAAACCCTCCTTCGTGTTCACGATTCTGTGACTGGAAACAACCACACGTTCAGGCGCAAAACGCGACGTGGAAGTGGCTTAGCAGTATGAATACAATTCTTGGCATACTGCTCGGTACAACCTGTACAAGTCTGCTAAGTTAACTCGACTGAAGAGGCGACAGGCCGATCCAAGGCTGGCGGAGGGGATTCTGATCTATACCTG
>JASANB010004190.1:0-72469 GCA_030248155.1 Sabatieria punctata
GTCGATTGGGTTGCTGTCTACACTCAAGAATGCATGACATGGATTCCTTGGACACAGTCCAGGTTTTCCCTCATGGACGGAGTCGATTGGGTCGCTGTCTACGCTCAAGAATGCATGACATGGATTCCTTGGACACAGTCCAGGTTTTCCCTGTGGACGGAGTCGATTGGGTGCTGCCTACACTCAAGAATGCATGACATGGATTCCTTGGACACAGTCCAGGTTTTCCCTCATGGACGGAGTCGATTGGGTCGCTGTCTACGCTCAAGAATGCATGACATGGATTCCTTGGACACAGTCCAGGTTTTCCCTCATGGACGGAGTCGATTGGGTCACTGTCTACACTCAAGAATGCATGACATGGATTCCTTGGACACAGTCCAGGTTTTCCCTCATGGACGGAGTCGATTGGGTCGCTGTCTACGCTCAAGAATGCATGACATGGATTCCTTGGACACAGTCCAGGTTTCCCCTCATGGACGGAGTCGATTGGGTCGCTGTCTACGCTCAAGAATGCATGACATGGATTCCTTGGACACAGTCCAGGTTTTCCCTCATGGACGGAGTCGATTGGGTCGCTGTCTACACTCAAGAATGCATTCATGGATTCCTTGGACACAGTCCAGGTTTTCCCTCATGGACGGAGTCGATTGGGTCGCTGTCTACGCTCAAGAATGCATGACATGGATTCCTTGGACACAGTCCAGGTTTTCCCTCATGGACGGAGTCGATTGGGTCGCTGTCTACGCTCAAGAATGCATGACATGGATTCCTTGGACACAGTCCAGGTTTTCCCTCATGGACGGAGTCGATTGGGTCGCTGTCTACGCTCAAGAATGGATTGGATGGATTCCTTGGACACAGTCCAGGTTTTCCCTCATGGACGGAGTCGATTGGGTCGCTGTCTACGCTCAAGAATGCATGACATGGATTCCTTGGACACAGTCCAGGTTTTCCCTCATGGACGGAGTCGATTGGGTCGCTGTCTACGCTCAAGAATGCATGACATGGATTCCTTGGACACAGTCCGCCTGGGGGCCTTGGACACAGTCCAGGTTTTCCTCATGGACGGAGTCGATTGGGTCGCTGTCTACACTCAAGAATGCATTCATGGATTCCTTGGACACAGTCCAGGTTTTCCCTCATGGACGGAGTCGAGTGGGGAGCTGTCTACACACAAGTATGCAAGAACAGGGTTCCATTGACACAGTCCAGGTTTTCCTGGACGGAGTCGATTGGGTCGCTGTCTACGCCGAGTCCGTGACAGGTGGACACAGTCCAGGTTTTCCCTCATGGACGGAGTCGATTGGGTCGCTGTCTACGCTCAAGAATGCATGACATGGATTCCTTGGACACAGTCCAGGTTTTCCCTCATGGACGGAGTCGATTGGGTCGCTGTCTACCCTCAAGAATGCATGACATGGATTCCTTGGACACAGTCCAGGTTTTCCCTCATGGACGGAGTCGATTGGGTCGCTGTCTACTCTCAAGAATGCATGACATGGATTCCTTGGACACAGTCCAGGTTTTCCCTCATGGACGGAGTCGATTGGGTCGCTGTCTACACTCAAGAATGCATGACATGGATTCCTTGGACACAGTCCACGTTTTTATGGAGATGTCGCGAGGAGATGGACACAGTCCAGGTTTTCCCTCATGGACGGAGTCGATTGGGTCGCTGTCTACACTCAAGAATGCATGACATGGATTCCTTGGACACAGTCCAGGTTTTCCCTCATGGACGGAGTCGTTGGTCCTTCTCCTTGTTGGATTTTTTTTGGGTCGATTGGGTCGCTGTCTACACTCAAGAATGCATGACATGGATTCCTTGGACACAGTCCAGGTTTTCCCTCATGGACGGAGTCGATTGGGTCGCTGTCTACGCTCAAGAATGCATGACATGGATTCCTTGGACACAGTCCAGGTTTTCCCTCATGGACGGAGTCGAGTGGGTCGCTGTCTACACTCAAGAATGCATGACATGGATTCCTTGGACACAGTCCAGGTTTTCCCTCATGGACGGAGTCGATTGGGTCGCTGTCTACACTCAAGAATGCATGACATGGATTCCTTGGACACAGTCCAGGTTTTCCCTCATGGACGGAGTCGATTGGGTCGCTGTCTACGCTCAAGAATGCATGACATGGATTCCTTGGACACAGTCCAGGTTTTCCCTCATGGACGGAGTCGATTGGGTCGCTGTCTACACTCAAGAATGCATGACATGGATTCCTTGGACACAGTCCAGGTTTTCCCTCATGGACGGAGTCGATTGGGTCGCTGTCTACGCTCAAGAATGCATGACATGGATTCCTTGGACACAGTCCAGGTTTTCCCTCATGGACGGAGTCGATTGGGTCGCTGTCTACGCTCAAGAATGCATGACATGGATTCCTTGGACACAGTCCAGGTTTTCCCTCATGGACGGAGTCGATTGGGTCGCTGTCTACGCTCAAGAATGCATGACATGGATTCCTTGGACACAGTCCAGGTTTTCCCTCATGGACGGAGTCGATTGGGTCGCTGTCTACACTCAAGAATGCATGACATGGATTCCTTGGACACAGTCCAGGTTTTCCCTCATGGACGGAGTCGATTGGGTCGCTGTCTACACTCAAGAATGCATGACATGGATTCCTTGGACACAGTCCAGGTTTTCCCTCATGGACGGAGTCGATTGGGTCGCTGTCTACGCTCAAGAATGCATGACATGGATTCCTTGGACACAGTCCAGGTTTTCCCTCATGGACGGAGTCGATTGGGTCGCTGTCTACACTCAAGAATGCATGACATGGATTCCTTGGACACAGTCCAGGTTTTCCCTCATGGACGGAGTCGATTGGGTCGCTGTCTACACTCAAGAATGCATGACATGGATTCCTTGGACACAGTCCAGGTTTTCCCTCATGGACGGAGTCGATTGGGTCGCTGTCTACACTCAAGAATGCATGACATGGATTCCTTGGACACAGTCCAGGTTTTCCCTCATGGACGGAGTCGATTGGGTCGCTGTCTACACTCAAGAATGCATGACATGGATTCCTTGGACACAGTCCAGGTTTTCCCTCATGGACGGAGTCGATTGGGTCGCTGTCTACGCTCAAGAATGCATGACATGGATTCCTTGGACACAGTCCAGGTTTTCCCTCATGGACGGAGTCGATTGGGTCGCTGTCTACGCTCAAGAATGCATGACATGGATTCCTTGGACACAGTCCAGGTTTTCCCTCATGGACGGAGTCGATTGGGTCGCTGTCTACACTCAAGAATGCATGACATGGATTCCTTGGACACAGTCCAGGTTTTCCCTCATGGACGGAGTCGATTGGGTCGCTGTCTACGCTCAAGAATGCATGACATGGATTCCTTGGACACAGTCCAGGTTTTCCCTCATGGACGGAGTCGATTGGGTCGCTGTCTACGCTCAAGAATGCATGACATGGATTCCTTGGACACAGTCCAGGTTTTCCCTCATGGACGGAGTCGATTGGGTCGCTGTCTACACTCAAGAATGCATGACATGGATTCCTTGGACACAGTCAGGTTCAGGCGGATTGGCACACAGGTTCCCTCAGGGAATGCATGACATGGATTCCTTGGACACAGTCCAGGTTTTCCCTCATGGACGGAGTCGATTGGGTTGCTGTCTACACTCAAGAATGCATGACATGGATTCCTTGGACACAGTCCAGGTTTTCCCTCATGGACGGAGTCGATTGGGTCGCTGTCTACACTCAAGAATGCATGACATGGATTCCTTGGACACAGTCCAGGTTTTCCCTCATGGACGGAGTCGATTGGGTCGCTGTCTACGCTCAAGAATGCATGACATGGATTCCTTGGACACAGTCCAGGTTTTCCCTCATGGACGGAGTCGATTGGGTCGCTGTCTACACTCAAGAATGCATGACATGGATTCCTTGGACACAGTCCAGGTTTTCCCTCATGGACGGAGTCGATTGGGTCGCTGTCTACGCTCAAGAATGCATGACATGGATTCCTTGGACACAGTCCAGGTTTTCCCTCATGGACGGAGTCGATTGGGTCGCTGTCTACACTCAAGAATGCATGACATGGATTCCTTGGACACAGTCCAGGTTTTCCCTCATGGACGGAGTCGATTGGGTCGCTGTCTACGCTCAAGAATGCATGACATGGATTCCTTGGACACAGTCCAGGTTTTCCCTCATGGACGGAGTCGATTGGGTCGCTGTCTACACTCAAGAATGCATGACATGGATTCCTTGGACACAGTCCAGGTTTTCCCTCATGGACGGAGTCGATTGGGTCGCTGTCTACGCTCAAGAATGCATGACATGGATTCCTTGGACACAGTCCAGGTTTTCCCTCATGGACGGAGTCGATTGGGTCGCTGTCTACGCTCAAGAATGCATGACATGGATTCCTTGGACACAGTCCAGGTTTTCCCTCATGGACGGAGTCGATTGGGTCGCTGTCTACACTCAAGAATGCATGACATGGATTCCTTGGACACAGTCCAGGTTTTCCCTCATGGACGGAGTCGATTGGGTCGCTGTCTACGCTCAAGAATGCATGACATGGATTCCTTGGACACAGTCCAGGTTTTCCCTCATGGACGGAGTCGATTGGGTCGCTGTCTACACTCAAGAATGCATGACATGGATTCCTTGGACACAGTCCAGGTTTTCCCTCATGGACGGAGTCGATTGGGTCGCTGTCTACACTCAAGAATGCATGACATGGATTCCTTGGACACAGTCCAGGTTTTCCCTCATGGACGGAGTCGATTGGGTCGCTGTCTACACTCAAGAATGCATGACATGGATTCCTTGGACACAGTCCAGGTTTTCCCTCATGGACGGAGTCGATTGGGTCGCTGTCTACGCTCAAGAATGCATGACATGGATTCCTTGGACACAGTCCAGGTTTTCCCTCATGGACGGAGTCGATTGGGTCGCTGTCTACACTCAAGAATGCATGACATGGATTCCTTGGACACAGTCCAGGTTTTCCCTCATGGACGGAGTCGATTGGGTCGCTGTCTACGCTCAAGAATGCATGACATGGATTCCTTGGACACAGTCCAGGTTTTCCCTCATGGACGGAGTCGATTGGGTCGCTGTCTACACTCAAGAATGCATGACATGGATTCCTTGGACACAGTCCAGGTTTTCCCTCATGGACGGAGTCGATTGGGTCGCTGTCTACGCTCAAGAATGCATGACATGGATTCCTTGGACACAGTCCAGGTTTTCCCTCATGGACGGAGTCGATTGGGTCGCTGTCTACACTCAAGAATGCATGACATGGATTCCTTGGACACAGTCCAGGTTTTCCCTCATGGACGGAGTCGATTGGGTCGCTGTCTACACTCAAGAATGCATGACATGGATTCCTTGGACACAGTCCAGGTTTTCCCTCATGGACGGAGTCGATTGGGTCGCTGTCTACACTCAAGAATGCATGACATGGATTCCTTGGACACAGTCCAGGTTTTCCCTCATGGACGGAGTCGATTGGGTCGCTGTCTACGCTCAAGAATGCATGACATGGATTCCTTGGACACAGTCCAGGTTTTCCCTCATGGACGGAGTCGATTGGGTCGCTGTCTACACTCAAGAATGCATGACATGGATTCCTTGGACACAGTCCAGGTTTTCCCTCATGGACGGAGTCGATTGGGTCGCTGTCTACACTCAAGAATGCATGACATGGATTCCTTGGACACAGTCCAGGTTTTCCCTCATGGACGGAGTCGATTGGGTCGCTGTCTACGCTCAAGAATGCATGACATGGATTCCTTGGACACAGTCCAGGTTTTCCCTCATGGACGGAGTCGATTGGGTCGCTGTCTACGCTCAAGAATGCATGACATGGATTCCTTGGACACAGTCCAGGTTTTCCCTCATGGACGGAGTCGATTGGGTCGCTGTCTACGCTCAAGAATGCATGACATGGATTCCTTGGACACAGTCCAGGTTTTCCCTCATGGACGGAGTCGATTGGGTCGCTGTCTACACTCAAGAATGCATGACATGGATTCCTTGGACACAGTCCAGGTTTTCCCTCATGGACGGAGTCGATTGGGTCGCTGTCTACACTCAAGAATGCATGACATGGATTCCTTGGACACAGTCCAGGTTTTCCCTCATGGACGGAGTCGATTGGGTCGCTGTCTACACTCAAGAATGCATGACATGGATTCCTTGGACACAGTCCAGGTTTTCCCTCATGGACGGAGTCGATTGGGTCGCTGTCTACACTCAAGAATGCATGACATGGATTCCTTGGACACAGTCCAGGTTTTCCCTCATGGACGGAGTCGATTGGGTCGCTGTCTACACTCAAGAATGCATGACATGGATTCCTTGGACACAGTCCAGGTTTTCCCTCATGGACGGAGTCGATTGGGTCGCTGTCTACGCTCAAGAATGCATGACATGGATTCCTTGGACACAGTCCAGGTTTTCCCTCATGGACGGAGTCGATTGGGTCGCTGTCTACACTCAAGAATGCATGACATGGATTCCTTGGACACAGTCCAGGTTTTCCCTCATGGACGGAGTCGATTGGGTCGCTGTCTACGCTCAAGAATGCATGACATGGATTCCTTGGACACAGTCCAGGTTTTCCCTCATGGACGGAGTCGATTGGGTCGCTGTCTACACTCAAGAATGCATGACATGGATTCCTTGGACACAGTCCAGGTTTTCCCTCATGGACGGAGTCGATTGGGTCGCTGTCTACACTCAAGAATGCATGACATGGATTCCTTGGACACAGTCCAGGTTTTCCCTCATGGACGGAGTCGATTGGGTCGCTGTCTACACTCAAGAATGCATGACATGGATTCCTTGGACACAGTCCAGGTTTTCCCTCATGGACGGAGTCGATTGGGTCGCTGTCTACGCTCAAGAATGCATGACATGGATTCCTTGGACACAGTCCAGGTTTTCCCTCATGGACGGAGTCGATTGGGTCGCTGTCTACACTCAAGAATGCATGACATGGATTCCTTGGACACAGTCCAGGTTTTCCCTCATGGACGGAGTCGATTGGGTCGCTGTCTACGCTCAAGAATGCATGACATGGATTCCTTGGACACAGTCCAGGTTTTCCCTCATGGACGGAGTCGATTGGGTCGCTGTCTACACTCAAGAATGCATGACATGGATTCCTTGGACACAGTCCAGGTTTTCCCTCATGGACGGAGTCGATTGGGTCGCTGTCTACGCTCAAGAATGCATGACATGGATTCCTTGGACACAGTCCAGGTTTTCCCTCATGGACGGAGTCGATTGGGTTGCTGTCTACACTCAAGAATGCATGACATGGATTCCTTGGACACAGTCCAGGTTTTCCCTCATGGACGGAGTCGATTGGGTCGCTGTCTACACTCAAGAATGCATGACATGGATTCCTTGGACACAGTCCAGGTTTTCCCTCATGGACGGAGTCGATTGGGTCGCTGTCTACGCTCAAGAATGCATGACATATTGGGGTCATGACATGGATTCCTTGGACACAGTCCAGGTTTCCCCTCATGGACGGAGTCGATTGGGTCGCTGTCTACGCTCAAGAATGCATGACATGGATTCCTTGGACACAGTCCAGGTTTCCCTCATGGACGGAGTCGATTGGGTCGCTGTCTACGGTCAAGAATCCATGGCATGGCTTCCTTGGACACAGTCCAGGTTGCCGCTCATGGAATGACTTTCGCTGGCGGACATAACGGATGAAAGACGGAAAACAAGGAAACGAGAATTTTCAAGTAAAACTCCTTTTTTACTTACCACTACCAATTTTATTCCGTTAAACGGTAGACTCGCACGAGAATAACAAGTCATTATCATTAGTACTAATGCTAGAAAAAGAATCAAAATCATGGTTCGAGCTTGTGTTACTGCTGGTATACATTTGTGGGAGGGAACGCCCGAAAGTTTCAAAAGTCGGTCGGGTTGGAGCTTGAAAAAATATTGGATCAGCATCGGTTAAGAAGTCTGGATAAATGGAGAAAAATCGGGGTACGGTGTAGGTTCTGCGTTGATTGCTTTGACCAAAAAATTTCGAAACAACTAGCATCATACCTAAAAATTTTGCTTTTTAGCGGTAAACTTGTGCAGCAGTAACACTTTTGACTTGTGTCTAGAAGTATACTGAAAGCTGAAGTCTAAAAGAAGGAAAGATTTAAGAGAAAAACTGGATTCGATTTTGATCAGTAGTAAAATCACTTAGACGTATATACCCAACAAAAGTAAGACTAAAACATTATTATCATTATTACATTACAACTCAGACCTCATAAACCTCAGTTGTTAATCGTTAGAAACCACAGTGCGCGGAAACCTGGACTGTGTCCAAGGAATCCATGGCAAAGGGTTTCGGAGATTAACTTGGGAAATGAACTTTTTCCTTTTACGTATTACTTCACACGAGGTCACAGTTGTTAATAATAATAATAATATCAATAAAATTAGTGCGGAGAAGGAAGAGGCGGAGCAGGTGGAGGCCCTGGATAAACTGGTGGTTCGTTTTCCCAACTAAGCTCTTCTTCCTCTTCCTCCTCTTCCAACGGGTTCTCCATGTTTATAAGATTGATTGGCGGTTGCTCGGTGGGAGGGGGAGGCAAGGAAATATCATCGTATCTAGTTCTTAGTTCTGGTTGCAGAGCGTCGGGTAGAACGCTGATAGAAGCTCGCCGATTTCGCCATATTTTTAGTATGATACCTGCGGTTGTAACGGTTGAACCGAGGGCTGTACCGATGGTAATAGTGACGATTTTCCAGACTGTCCATTTTGACGTTGCTACCTATAAATTACGAAAATTGGTTAGAGCGGGAAAACAGAGGAAAACAAACAAAAATATTGTGCAACCTAGATTGTTTACTCGGCCGGCTTTAGTTTTTGTTTGTTAAACCTTGTGGTTGTCTGATAAGCGGTTACACCAACAAAAATAAGCTTAAAATTTGAAAACTTAGTCGTCTAGATGGTGACTTTGCAGAAAGATAATTTTTTGGTATTTAAACACCGGTCTTCCTGTTTTAGGATCAGTCTTCCTACGTTCTTAACCATGTCTGAGACCCCCGAAGGCAACGATTTGATCATGTCCCAAGTTCCCATGGAAGAGGCGAACAACGAACGCAATGAAGAGGTGGGAGAAAGGAGAGAACATCAGAATAGCGGCGGCGTCTTACTGGAGTTGGAGGAGGAGGAGGAGGACGAGGAGAAGGAGGAGGAGGAGGAGGAGGAGGAGAAGCAAGAACGAAACCAACAAAAACAAGGAAAGAAAAGGAAGGCATCAACTGAAACCCTCAATGCCCCGCCGCCGCCAGCCAAGGTAATGGTGGTCAACAGACAGGGGAAGACCAGTTCGTACACGTATGGTGAGCGTCAACAAGGAACGAAAAAAGACCCCGAAGAAGTGAGTGAAAAAATATTTTTTTCATTAATAGGTTAGGTTTTTCAAGCTTGGTTTTTGGTTTAGTTGTACCCGAAAGTTCTGGAATCTACGTTTCGAAATCTGGGAGGCGACGGGTTGTATAGTGGTGTGTTCGGTTTGTCGGAGTCCGGTCTGTGTGTTCAAGTGACAAGGAAGTATCGTCAAACTAAAGTTCTCATTGCAAAATTCACGTAAAACATATTAAAGTTATTATTTGAGGTTTTTCGTTTAATTTTGAGGTTAACGTTTTAGTTTTTGTAAAGACACAAACTCGTGGAAACCGGTTTACCCCAATGTGAAGGAACGAGGAGGAGTGTGGCGAAATGGTTAGTCTCTGATTTCGGGTGTAGATAGAGAAAAAAGCTAACTTAGTTTGGTCCTTAGGATTTGCGGCGTTAACAATGAAGGATTTGGAAAGTCTAACAAAATTGCACGCCGATTTGAAGCAAAACGCTCAGATACTATTAGATTTGGAGGTTGAGGCACAAGATTATCAACAACATCAGGAGCAGCAGCGATCTCGGCTGCGACTCCACACTCGCCACTAAATATTAAGGTAGGACACTGAATGCAAGCATTTGGATCTATGTAATTATATTTAAAAACAAACTTTTTACCATAATTTCCGGCGTAGTGTTGTTGTTGTTGTTGTTGTTGTTGTCAGTCGTTTGGTTTATCGTTGACGTTTTTTCTGTGTTTGTAGTAGTAGTGGTGGTGATGGTTTTTTCAGTCGGATTTTCGGTTGTGGCTGTTGTTTTCCTTGTTTCTATTGTTGTGGTTGCTGTCGTTGTGTTGACCGTTGGCGATTTTGTTTTGTTTATCCATGGTTCTTCTGTCGTCGTAGAGCTAAAACTAATAATAATAATAATAATAATAATAATAATAATAATAAAAAGCTAATACAACACTTTACTACAGACAAATACTTACCTAATTGTACAAATGTTTTGTAGTTTCAGTGGTATAGGAGCCGGGCTGATGCATGTTTTTTCGCAACTTTTTTCGAACGTAATCACTTGAAGTTTCGGTAGCATTTTCAAGTAGTTGGGAGCCCAGGAGAAATTTGTTGTACAACACGTTTGATCTAAGTAGACCGACACAGCCGTGGTGGTTTTGTAGTCTGGTTTCGAAGGTGGGAACCGAGTTAGATGAGATCCTAAACGAAGTATTCTTATTTTTACAGCATACAGTAAAACTCCAAAACTAACCGATGCATTCTATTGATCTGAGGCGACTTTCGTAACAACATTGGTTGTTGAAAACAGGGAAACACTCATTTGCCGATAAACGAATAGAGTTACAAAAAATAAACAACATAGTAAAGTAGCCCAATTGGGACATTTTATTCTTAAGGTCTGTAAAATGCTGGAATGGTTGTGTTCAGTGACTCGTCGCTTTAAATACTACCAAATTCGAATGATTAGATTGTGTGTTTTTCTAGGTGCAGTCCAAAAAACCCGGTCACATCCTGATAATTCTGTTTTGCAAACATACGGCTGTTCTTTCTGCGGCAAGGTGAATGTTTGTAATTTACGGTTTATCACTAGTTTTACAATCGGTTTTTAGGTGGTCCGAGGCTTGGCGTAAGTTAACATGATTTTTTAACCCACGCTGTTAGCTTCATGTTTACCGATTGATAATACTTATTTTTGTTATAGCAGCTTCGAACTACACCAACGCCGGCATGCTGCTGAGAGATCAATCGCAAAACCGTACAAATGTTCACTTTGTTCAAGGCAATACACCACGGTGCCAGGGTTGCGGCATCATATGTTGCAGTCGCACACGAAGGGTTCCAAAGAATTCCCAGTAAGTTGTACATGTATGTATGTACAGTACGTAGTATAGGTTACGTAGTTAGTTTTTCTTTTTAGTTAGCCAAGTTACGCGGGGATTATGCAAAGCGAAAAACTCTGACGAAACCGTCACGCTTAAACACCCCCAGAATCACCAACAAGTCAAAAAACCGACGTCAAGCCTACATCTCTACTGACACTTCTTCATCACCCCCGACTCCACACACGTCAAGGAACAATCGGACCCCAACTTATGGTGGAGAGCAAAAGTGGTATCCGCCCATTTCGTCCCGACCGTTTCGTCCCATTGCTGTTAGTCCCGGCTGTTTCGTCCCGACCGTTTCGTCCCGGCCAAGTTTTAAAGTGACCGTTTCGTCCCGGTTCACAAAGTGAAACATGCACATCCAAAGCGCGAAAACCAAATCGTTCATTCTTTTAAACAGAAACCAGTCTGTCATACGTACTCATACAGTAATAAAGCCATGCATAATAGCAGCTGTACACAATAACAATACTATGCTCTGTACGGCCGGGACAGTTGGTGTAATGGTTTAGGCCGCAAAGCCCTATGCGCGTGGTCAGTGTTGCCAGGTACTAGCCAGTCCAGTATACTACCGCCAGCTCAAAATTATTCTACTTTATACTACAATTTTCGACAATATACTACGTTTGCATACTACACAGCAAAACTGTCAGATCAAAGGTTTAAAGCATAGAAATCTGTCATGTCAGTCTGACAGCAACGGCAGTGTCATATAGAAATGTGTGCTTTTTACTGATAATTGTAGTTATGTACTCATAAGCCGTTTCTTATACAGGGTGTGCCAAAAAAAAAACAACCCAGCAGAGTTTTTGCTGTAGCAACCGCAAATCTCTACCGATTTGAATGAATCCTTTTTTAAATGAAAGATAAATAAATTCTCGAAAGACTGTTGTACCGTTTATTAAGATAGCCTGCTTAGTTCCTGAGATATTTGTCCTCAAAGTCAAAACAGAGATTTTGGCAATGAACAAGAGTGATAAAGAACAACCCAGCAGATTTTTTACTTTTGCAACCATGAATCTGAACCGATTTGAATGAACCCTTTTTTGAATGAAAGACTGATAAATTCTTCAAAGATTGGTGCAATTTTTATTGAGATTCACAGTTTAGTTCTTGAGATTTTTGCCTGCGAAGTCGAAACAGATTTTGGCAAAGAACAAGAGCGATTCCGTTGCATTTCATAATAAAGCAGCTTCCTACTGCTGGGGCTAATGATACATTAGTGTTGAAGTAAACCGAGTTTCTGTGTCACCTGTAAAGCCTCCAAGAGCCCTTAGCAGTAGCAGGAATCCGATTTATTACGAAGTGCAGTGGAATAATAGAAAATCGCTCATGTTCACTGCCAAAATCACTGTTTTGACTTTGAGAGCCAATATCTCAGGAACTAAGCAGAGTACATTAATGAAAATTTCAGCAATCTTTTAAGAATTTATTTATCTTTTATTTAAAAAAGGATTTATTCAAATCGGTTGAGATTTGCGGTTGCTACAGCGAAAAATCTGCTGGGTTGTTTTTTTTTTGGCACACCCTGTAATTCAAATAGCTTTCGCCCATTATCGCCTATCCCCTCTAGATTCTAAACTTCTGAGGCATCATATTCTAACTTAGGACGAACAAAAGTTTTGTACACTTTTTGTACAGTTTGATAAGAAAATCCTTGATAATCAGGTACAGGTACCTGATCCACAGTACCGCAAAGAGTTGGTCGTCGGCATAAAGCCCAACCAAGGCCACCGAAAGCCACTGTGTGCCTGGCATTTGACGTCTTGGTAAGTTGTGGCGCATTTGGCATTTGATTTTGCCGCCGCCTTTGCAGTATACTGTAGTTAGCAGCGGGACGAAACGGTCACGCTTAAAAATGGCCGGGACTAAACGGTTGGGACGAAACAGCCGGGACGAACAGCAAGGGGACGAAACGGTGGGGACGAAACGTCCTACAACCCTTCCTCCTCGTCTACGTCGCTTGGTGAAGACTCGAGAAATTTTGGCCGACGATGTCGGTGAGGTTTTGGGTGGGCTGGAGCATAGGTGATGCCTTTTTGAATCGACTGAAATCTTAGATACAAACGCCTGATATCAAAGGAAAATACCACACTACGTACTTTTGCTCGGTTGTAGGACGTTTCGTCCCCACCGTTTCGTCCCCTTGCTGTTCGTCCCGGCTGTTTCGTCCCAACCGTTTAGTCCCGGCCATTTTTTAAGCGTGACCGTTTCGTCCCGCTGCTAACTAGCTAGGAGGAAGAGGATGAGGATGAGGATGAGGATGAGGAAGAAGAAGAGGAAGAGTCTGGTTCGGGAGAAAGCGACAACACGTCCAGCGGTAACACCTCAAACGATGACAGACCCAGTGGAGCTCAATTCATTCTTGGTGAAGCGGTGGAAAGTCGGAAAAAACGTAAAAGGAAAAAACCTCTTGTCACCCGAGAAATCAAGATAACCCCACCTGGTCGACGATTAGTCAAGACTGGAAAGCGACTGGGACCAAAGTTCAGACGTCAACAAACAAAAAAACTGGTATAATTTAGAATTGTATAACCCGGAAAATGCTTGAAATTATTTTAGCAACCACGCAAACTTCACTTTTTTCAACAAGACGGAGATGACTCTGAAGCATTGGGTGAAACGACCGACAGCGATGTTCCTGGACCATCCAATCAACAACGTGGGCGTGGCCGTGGGCGTGGACGTGGACCTGGGCGCGTAACTGTTAATGGAAAGCTACCCAACAACAACAACAAGAACAAAAACGACAACGGTCCAGGTAAGAATAACAGTTTAACTGAAAGAGAAAAGCGTTATTTGGAGAGCTTTTCTAACACCTCTGTAAGGGGTAATTATCAGCGAAGAACTCCTCATGGAGTAGAGCTAAA
The DNA here is from genome assembly GCA_030248155.1 of Sabatieria punctata. NCBI lineage: Eukaryota > Metazoa > Nematoda > Chromadorea > Araeolaimida > Comesomatidae > Sabatieria > Sabatieria punctata. Next base: position 14,131 of record JASANB010004190.1, read on the forward strand.
TCTTCGATTACCTCAGCGGGATGGTTTGACTTTCGCCAATGTTAGAAACGCTCTAACTAGAGCGTTCAGATTAATGGCTCCAAACAGACATGGACATTTAACCATTAGCTTTGGACTTCTGCTTCGCTCAGTCTCTGGCAATCACCTCAGGTATTGGTACGCAAGTCACGGCAATTCGCTTCTCTTCAGAGTCCCAGGTCGTGGTTTTCTGATAACAGACGAAAAATCGTTTCAATCACTCCTCGAAACATTGGAGAAACGACTTGCCGAGTACCGTTGTCAAGTAAATTAAAATTAAAATTAAATTAAATTCGAAAATAATTTACTTTCGAAGAGTAAATTAAGTGGCAAGTAAATTAAAATTAAATTAAATCTCTGACGAAAATGGCGAAGCAAGTAAAAAGTAAATTAAATTAGATCGAAAAGCCTGAAAAATTTACTTTCAATTTACTTCTAATTTACTTGTAATTTGCTTCATTGACTATTCGATCTGTGGTAGTCTTGGCTCTCGCATGTAACTTTCGTGTGATTCTGTGCCTTTTCTGTTTGTCTATTTAAATACAGAATGTACATTTGCTCTCACTGTTGAGAATGGAAACCCAGCTGCAATGCAGCAGATTATTCAACACAATTTTCTCTGAAATCTTAATTGGAATCCTATACTACGTATAGAATGTGAAGCTACAGTCTTCCTGCAACCATCACATACATCACAGGTCATCTGCCGAAGGGGGAGGGGGTTGGGGGTCTGGCGCCGGCTGTGCGATCTATTTTGAACAGACACGACCCAGGTTTTGAGCTGTTTCCTCAGGAATTGAGCACCCATTTAAGCAAATTTATATTTAATTCATATCAAATAACAAATTTGTGTCAAATTAAATTTCAGAATTTGGGTACCAAGCAAATTAAAACAAGTTATTTCCTTCTGAAGGCTGAACAAGCAATTTAATAGTTATTTATGTTAGCATGTTAGGTGCCTGACTGAATTAAAGCGTTCAGGTCTGGACCTATTTTGATTAAAATTTCCTTGATAATTTTGCAGTCTACTATTGCGGCTAGTTGGTCCAGCCAGCTAAGATTGAAAATGTCGAAGACTCCTGTCATTAATCTGGCTTACTCTACTGTTCCCTCTGTCAGATAATTTTCACTTCCTGTGTTCAACTGAAGCTCTATATTACAGTATGGTGTGTCATGCGAGTATATGTCTTTCTCCCATATACTATGCACTGCAATAAGAGAACATTATTTATAAGCATGTTCTGTGACAACGTGAGAATGTTGCTTGTGTAATCAAATTATGTAATCAGATGAATCTCTAAAATAACTCATAGACCAGCATCAGTACTACTGATGTACACGTTGCAAGTAGCGACTGGCCCCCTAGGTAATGCCACCGGCGTGCTTAGTACGGGACCCTACTCCGTTGACACTATGTCATGTCTGGTTAATGCGCCCAAGTTGGAACTGGCCATCAACAGCGAATTTCTGGATTTCCGAATCAAATTAGTTTTATCTATTGTGCTATGTTTATGCCTATGAGTTCTAGACGTTAGTGTTTACGTTGTAGACAGCATATCACGCATTTCAGAATATGTTTTATGTACACAGCCATCACACAGTACAATTTATCACACTTGAATAATTTTACACACGTCTTTACTGAAGTGGAACGAGTTATGAAATTGCATCACTGCTGTGTGTCCCAATCGAACACCTAATTCGATCAAGTTTCTCCAAACACAAACCATCTGTCGCTGAGAGTCACCACTGTTGTGTGAAATCTGGGAACAGTCATTGGAGGTGCTGGACGACATGCTATAGTCAGAGAGTCCAGAGCTGCAGTGCTCTTCGGGATGTAGTTGCCATCTTTTATGTCAATGTCATAGATCTGACCGTCACTGAGTCGCGCTGCCACAGGAAATTACCGGCTGGGCCGCAGAGTGTGACCAGATCTCCCTGCGCTTTCACCAGTGTGTCCTGGAGACAGTGATGTTTGGGAGCATCTTCTTCCTGTGCCAACAACTGTTTGATACTGCCATGCGACCCGCCAAGGACTTATCAGTGGGACTTTGGTTGTAGCAGTCGGAAATGCACTGAGCACACAGATAACAGGTCTCGAATAGACGCCCTTCTTCAGCAAGTTTGAAAAAACAGAAGCCCAGTCTCGGGTAGAAGCCGATGGGCTTGTATTTGAGACAAACCAAAAACTATAGTGAGTGTTTTGAGGTAAAATGGTAAGAAGTTGAGAACCTAGCATTTTAGTTAAGCTTTACTTGCTCTTGAATGATGCTCAACAGTGTCTACTGTAAGAATTGATACAGTAGTTGTTACGAAAACGCTTTGTACACATGATGGAGTCAATGAGTTTACATAGAAACTGTTACCCTATACAACTTGAAAAATTAGAAGCCCAGTCTCGAATAGAAGCACCCTCAACTAAACGCCCATCTGAAAGAAATTTGAAAAAATAGAAGCCCAGTGTTCCAATCGAGAATATGCCGTATGCTCTAATGCATTTGACTGGCAAAGGCTGAAAAATCAAGTTGCAATGGGCTTGTTTTGAATTTCAATGAGGAGGCCCAAAAAGTGTCAAAACCTAAAACAAGTCCATGGCTTTCTTCACGAAAAAACGCGGTAGTTGTGGGTACATAAACATAATCTGAAATGCGTGCGTTGCGTATGCAGTCTGCGAAAGTAGCGGCTAGAAGTCTACGATTAATACATAGACGCTACGCTAGCACAATAGATGAATCATATCTGTTTGTGCAAGCAGGCTTGACTCTGCTCTGTCTGCCGGTTTACGTTCAATTGGTCGTGACTGATTGGTCGCCGTTCGATTGGTCGCCACTTTCTTTGCAACGTAAAAACTTCTAACAGAAGCGCGTGCACCTATACAACGATCTAAGAACGCTACAAAATCTAATAGTCAGCAGTTATTTGTAGTTTTAGAGAAGAGGCTTGTTTTAGTGTAAGTTTTTTGGGTTTTTTTTTCCAGTCTTCCCCCCACGTACATGTTCCACATGTTGATTGGGTAGATAGCCGTACTGCTCCTTTCCATATTGATTGAGACGAATTGATAGGTAACCGCCGGAATGGACACAAGATTGGACGAGAACATTATCATCGTTCAAAATGAGAGAATGCGCGCCATAGCACCTCAGGTAAAGACAACACAGTCGGCGCCTATGAAGGAAGTGCGCTTGTGTCTATTCCTATAAGGTAGCCAAGTAATCAGGCTCAGGCAGAACGTAACGCACAAGCCTCTTTTTGTAAGTGTATTTGTAAGTGCTAGCTGATGTAAATGCCTTGTTCAGAAACGTTGCTCGAGCCAGCATTAGACATTTTGGGTATCGTGGCCAAACAAGACCAACTTATGACCGATTAAGTTATTTTTTCAGTCAGCTTCGTCCTTATCGCAATTTTTACTACGGTCGCCATCAAAATTATGCACCCATTACCCCACATCAACAACGTGGTTCTCAACTGTATACACCTACGCCGGTCATCGAAGCATCAGCAGACAGTTACAAAGAAGAGGAGCAGATGAGACGCAAGGCTCATAGGGGTCGTGCAGCAAAAAGGAAGCATTCGGATTCGGATCACAATGCACAAAGCGACACAGGAGCTGGAGCTTTGAGGATGATGCAACCAGCCAGAATTATCGCTGAAAAAGCTATATTCAGCAAAAGGAAGACCAAGTTGCTAATAGCTAACCTGTAAACTGCTGCCCCGGTTCAAGATTTTCTTGTCCTCCTTCATCATAGGCGTTCATTTCGGTTGTCACATCTTGCCACAGTCTTAACTAAATTTTTGTTGATTTTTCTCGCAGGCGGAAAGATCTCTGGGGCCGTCCATAAACTACGATGTTCAGAGAGGGGGGTGGGGGTATCCCGAAAAACGTCGCAGAACGTCGGAGGGGGGTGGGGGGTTGAGGCAAAACGTTGACGTATTTTTGGCCTTTTTTGGTAAGGTCTGACGATTGCAGAATAAGCAAGAATGGAGAGAAAGTCATCCATGGAAATGGCGGTCTTCAACAGTGCGTTGACTCAGTAACTATGTCAGTGGTAGGTAGACAAGCCAGAACAAGGTTTAGAGACTGCATTTCCAAGGGGTGTCTGGTCAAAACGGGACTTCCACAGGGATCATCCTCAGTGATCTGTTGGCAGCCCAGTTCTTAGCGGTTGCCGCTAGCCCTGGCCACCCACTGGAAGAGTTGTTGCGTCTGGCCCCTCGGCCCCGCCAAATAAAAGAAACTCTTCCATCCCGATATGCTGAACTGATAGATGTCACGTTAGAAGCGCTCTCTCCATCAAGGAGCACTTGAAAAACATTCACTCTTACCAGGTGGAGTTTGCTGCTGGATGGCTTGGCCCAAATCGTATATTACAAGAAGAACCTAGTTTGCCGGCCGCCCGGCCGAATCATATGTTGTACCTCAGACAATACAGCTATCTGTAAAAAACAGGCCGAGGTTTTTTTCGGAAAAATATCTATCGCTGCCTGAGATGTAGTCGGCATTTGACACCTGCTCTGTTGTTGTAAAGCACTCCCCTAGTAGGCGTTTAGCACCTAGTTGGCGTAAGGCGCCTAAATCCACCGCTGTTGCAAAACGTAGAGGTACCATATATGGTGCCGGTACCAAAAACAGCGTTAAGTGCCGGACTGTGACACGTAAAAGTGACGAAAAACCTGGAGGGAATTCTGTGAGTCGGGCTAGGCCGATTTTCCAAAAAATACCCAAAATCGCTGCTAAATTATTGTCGATAATCTCAAAAATCTGACAAATTTTTGTAGAGGCTCGCAGTTGCAACCAGTGTGGTGCATTTTGAAAATTTGAAACTAGGTAAAGTTGTCACCTAAAAAACTAGGTAAAGTAATACTAGGTAAAGTTCTCAGCTAAGAAACTAGGTAAAGTAATACTAGGTAAAGCCCAGAAAAACTAGGTAATACTAGGTAAACCTAAAACGCTCAAAATCAAGTCAAAATATTATTTATCTTTCAAGAGAACAATGATGATGTTAGTGGAGTACTGTTGCATGCGTATACGCATTACGCATATCATTACGCAAAGTACGCATTGCATTTCAGAATGCGTATACGCATACGCATTTGAATTTCATTACGCAATATTATTACGCATTCTGCCAAACGTTTGCATATTTTTGCGTAATGCGTATTGGGTCTAAAAAATAGCTGCCTTTTCGAATTTCTTGCAAAAAAATTAGTTCACGTTGTTACCAAATGGTCATTCTTTGTGTTTTTAGTGTGAGGTGAGGGTACCAGAAATTTTCTGAGATAATTTGAAGCTTTCACTAAGTTCATATACATGTACCAGGGGTTCTGGGGATTTGTCCCCACCTGACTTAGGCCAGACCCCTAGGATTGGGACCGCCTCCGATTTTCTGCCAACTAATTTTTTGAGCAATTTTTTGCCATTTCAGACACAACAATTGCCAAAATCGCCTGTAAAACCGCACTTTTTAGCTGTGCTTCGCATTGCGTTTTTTTATGAATTTTAGCCGAAAAATTGTGATTTTTTTGCGATTTTGAGCGTTTTTACTACCCAACCCCCTCCCTAAATTTGGGCTCAGCAGACCACCTCGGCGACAGACTCCCAACCCCCCTCCCTCCTTCGGCGGATGACCTGTTACATGTATGCAAAGTTGTGCTTGCTAATATATAAAAACGACGCTAAGTTTTAAGAGGAAAGGAAACGTGTGATAAATCCTTGAATTTAGAGTTTCCATGGTTTAGGGTGACATGAGTTGTGTTGTATGCTCAGGTTATCTGTTTGTGCTTCCAGTGTATGCTTATTATGATTGAATCTGAATGCTACTAGACTTCTTCTGGAAGTGAACATTCAACTAAATTTTTTGCAGGAAAGCGTTTATCTCTTGCCTGTCTAAAACATACATACCGTACATATACTGCAATTATTTCTGGCAGGAATTTATCATTAAGGCTCAAGTACTGTATGTCTAAAAACCAGGATTATAAAGTTGGATACCTAAACAGCATACTGTAGAGCCAAAAAAGCCGTTCAGTGAAATTTCTCATTTTTTCTGAGATTACGCATTACGCATTCGCAATACGCAAAATACGCATTGATTTTTGCAATGCGTATACGCAAACTCATACGCATTTGTAATTGGAATGCGTATACGCATACGCATACGCATTTGAAAAATCTGGTATTAAACAACAGTATAGTGGAGTTAAAATTTACGAAATATGACACATTTCAAGTAAATATTTTTGCTTGCACCACCTCTTTAAATAAAAAAGGTTTGAGAAATAAAATATTCCAGATATGCAGATTTCACTGTGCAGTTAACAGGGGCCTGTCCCAAAAATATTTTCCGCCCCCCTTGGATTTCTGTGGCGAGCAGTTTTTCACCAAATTTTCAATTTTTACATTCAATTTTCAGACAATATGATTGCCTATAAGATCAGCACTTTTTAGCTGTATTTGAGCACAAATTAAGCATTTTTAACAATTTTTACTCCAAAATTACGATTCTGTGCGGTATGTAAGCGGCTTTAGTACCCTAAATACCTCTTTTTTATTTTTTCCTGAGAACGTTTGAAATCTGGTTTTACCGACAAAAAGTCTTTCAACAGGTAAGGTAGAAGTCCCAGGCATCGCTTTTATCTTTTCCTGTGAGAGCTGAGAAAAAGCACCAATGATCGCTTTGTGGTACCTCTTGTAGCAATCGATCAAGAGACATCAATCGTTTTTCGTCTGATTTGGGCTCCGCCGTTTTCGTTTGCGTTTATCTTCGGGCACAGCTGCCATAACATGCTTTGTGAGCGGTTTGGAATGGAGCTGAGTGCGAAAACCAACCGCACAAACAAAGCCAGCAGAGTTAAGTGCCCACTTAGTTAAGGTGCTACTTAACTTTTTTGTGCAACTCACTTAAGTGCCACCTTAACAAAGTGCCCACTTATCTATTTAAGGTCCCACCTTAAAGATAAGTGGCCCCTTAAGGTCAGTTAAGGTGGCACTTAACAAAGTGTCCACTTATCGAAGCAGCGAGCATAGGCGATGATGAAACTTCTTAGAAGAGGTGTGCGGATACCATTCAGCATGATCTGGAGGTACCGATAGAAGGGTAGAAATTTGTTTTTGGATGCAGCCCTGTAGCTGTTGGCTACCACACGATAATGTTTCACTTTGATTCCGATGCGAAGTTTCCTGCCTTGCACAGTGGGGGATTTTTTCATATTGTATGGGAAGATGTCAAGTTATCTTAAGAGGTCTGGTAGTTTGTATCCGTGGAAGGCTTTTGCGTCATCAAAATCCTCCCACTCCAGAAAATCTCTTGCTGACTAGAATAAATGACATTTTAGTGTAACATAAACAAAATAAAGAAATAGGGCAGCTAGTAGGCAACTAAAACTGAATAAGTGATTGTTTCCGTGCAAGTGCAAAATAGGTATACAGAAATGAAGAGAATACATAAGAAGATACTAAACCAAGTCTAGACCTGAGCCTAGGTCTCGGGGCCACCGAGTGTTGTCATACCACTGGTGTGACGAAAAATGTTTCAATTGCTGCACGAAGGTGTGAAAGTTGAACAAGGTCTAGTTCTGAATAATGCACAAGTAACTCAGACCACATAGGGTCGGTTGCCAATGTTTCAGCTTGTCCGCATAAAATTAGGCCATGCTTTGCGCGTGTTAATGCTACCTTTAGGCGCTGCGGTGAAACTAACAATCCGACTCCTGTTTCAAAATCTTCTTGAGTCGCGCGTACACAGCTTAATATGGCATTTCTGCGCCCTGTGCGGCGTCTAAAACAGCTACTCTAGCGGCGGCTTGAGTGCCTAATTCTTGCTCAAGCGCATAGGCAATTGCGGTTCGCTGCGCACTGTAAAAAGTTAACACTGCGATTTCTTGCATAGGTATTTGGCTTGTTTGCGTCAAAAATTTGAAAATAATCAAAATAGCCTGAATTTCGCCTCGGTTTACTCGCGAAAATCCTATAGCTAGCTAAAGGCGCCTAAAAACTTTGAATTTGACTCGGGATTTGAAAATTTACCACCCTGTCAATCAAAATGCTAGCCCAAGTCTGCCAGTGACTGAAGCGTTCCATTTATGCAGGTTCCACTGTATTGTTATTTTATGGTCTGTACAAGACAATCTCACAATAAACTGTTACAGTGCTCTTGTCTATTAAAGTATTATCGCCGCCCCTTGGATAGTCAGATATTATGTTTGTCTGTCAACCTGGATTGGACAAGCTGTATCCTGTTACAGAACGATAAGGAATACCCTGTCAAGCAAAATTCTATACCGAGAAAGTTGTGCATAATGTGTAACGTTATTATGTAAACGCCAATATCCTTCTTTTAAATACACAGCAATTCGTACAACAAATTCTTGCATACTTCTTGAGAATGTCACAGAAGCTAAGGAAGGGTGCAGCTGAACAGCACAACGTTGACACCCCAGAAGACACATCAGAAAACCAGTTTGCACCTCAGCATGATTACCTGGATGATGAAGACATCACTCCTGAGGATAATGAAATGCTGGCAAACTTGAAATAACAGAAAACAATTGCTCTCATTGTACATCAAATTAAAGCTCTCATCAACGGCTATCAAATAAACAATTAAAAATGTTGCGGTAGGAGGGACAAAATGACAAAAAGTAGTTATAACTGCCGAAGCAATTCATGTAGAAACGCGTTGTGTATTTCTTTGGAACGTCAGGGATAAGGGTCAGTCGTTCCAATGGAACGCGGACGCTGTGCGTTGAAAATTGGCACATTTCTGCTCAATCAAATACGGTACCGCAAATTTGACCTTTGACATTCAAATGCAACTTTCTCCAAAATGCCGCAGTGAAATTGCTCACATTTTACATGAAATTAAATTCTGCAGAAGGGACTTTTTTGTTGTGTGGAAAAAAGCGAGAGTCTTTTTTGTTGTGTGGAAGAAAGCGAGCCGACTTTCATCTGTTTATTCTGTCATATACTCCTGGTCGCTCGTTCACCAACCCGTATTCATCTTATGTTATGTACTAACACTACTTTGCTCAATTAAATTAATATAAGAGAAATATATAAATAAAAATAAAAGATAATGGGAGTCCCTACGGTAGTTTCTTGTCCGGCCGGCCCAGTACAGGCAGAACAAGAAGAAAGAAAGAAACAGACAGACCGCGATATCAGCTTTACTTGGCACACCCGGCCACACTAGACAGCATCTTGCCGCACACTACTCCTAGGCACACACACACTGCCACTAAGCCCACACACACTCACTAAAACAGCCTCGGTCCGACTGACCTTCCAAGAAATCATTCGAAACTGTGAAAGGGGTGACAGCGTTTGTACACACCACTATATTAAGAAATTAGACTGACATAAAGGCACAATCAACAAAGTACGGTGTGTACCAATTCAAACAAAGGTGCCAACTAATAACAAAACAAACTTCAATAAAACTAGCTTTGTCGTGCTATCCTGGGCACGACAGGTAGGGTGTTTAGTTAGCACGGTTCCAGTTGCAGCACAACTGGGCCGTCGCCTAATAATCGAAGCGCAGATATAGCACAGTTGACCCGGTAGGTCCGACGTCATTATTTTGTTGACCACAGGAGCTGCTAGTGTAAAGATTTACGTGATTGCATGTGTCCGTGCGTAGTCAGCAAGCAGTAGCAAATGCAATCCGTTCAGTTTGCTCTCTTATTATCAACAATAACAATGAACTTAAAAAATCAAACCTGGTAAATATACATATTATATACATATATATAATATGTAAAATACACATAGGCTAGCACAACTTTACACAGATCTGAGGAAGTTTCCAAGGCGTACTGCACTCGGTACAAATGAACCACATTTCCACATTGAGTTCAGCGACGAATCCTGGCATGCCGAGCATTCTCGAGTGCAGACTTCGCTTTCAGAAGATCACATTGCATGCAATTCCAGACTTAAACTTGCCGTTCCGTTTCTCTCTAACCCACTTAGTTTTCGGCAAAATACGCGCGATCAGCAAACAGAGAGATAAAAGAAGACTGTGAGCACGGGTGCGGTCAGGTGTTCATTTGCAGTCAATCAAAGATGATTTACAACGGGCTAACCGGTTGTGGCCGGCTTGCCAACTGACCTGTGCCCTGCATTAGGCTTGATAAGAACATACTGTACACTCAGCATATTTATTCCTACAAGGAAAAGTCGCGCGAGGAGAAGACGTGTAGCCACTAAATTCATGTGGCGGTGTGTGTGAAAATAAGCTTTTGCGGTACAAAATCTTCGTGTGATGAGAGCCCCTTATTTAACCGTGAATAATGTGGAATCGAACTCTGTACGTTCGTTCAGATTTCCACTAACTACCACTAAACTATGACGCCGCTCCACTGATCTTACCAAAAACTGTAGAATTTTTGCGCTTCTTGCAACTTTTCTGAGCTATAAGCCAGTGAAAAACGTAGATCAGACTTTACAGGGCAGTGTACTTTCGTTCTCTGACATTTTCAGTTTGAAAAATACGTAGGTACTACATCTAACTTATTGGTACACCGACGATCACCATTCAGGGGTACAGGTAGAGAATACTACTAGACGCTCATGAATTTCTCAAAAAAGCTAAATACAGTTGAAAGGGCAGATCTCTGAACATTTTCAGGGAAAATGAATTACAAGAAGGTTCCTGTTTCACGTTTGGGTCTCAGTCAGCAACATCGAGACACTCAGATCGAGCAGTGCCTAGCTGGCGCTCCATCCCCAGCTCGTCGGCCCATACATGTAGAACTGGACACTCGATTGAACCGTGTCATCACCAACTACGCTAACCACAACGTCTTGGACTACCTTCGCAGCGTGGCTCATAATCTCCATTACTAACCTTTGTTTGTAAGTATTTGCTTTGTACCTGTATACAGTAGACTTAATTCGGTGCTGCCTTATACTTGGTCGTTCCATTTGATTACAATAGTCCTTCGCTTGTAAGTTTAGTAATGTAACTTTACTATGTCGTGTAAATCACGATAAAGATCAGTCAGTACGATAGGTGGGCTGGGCCGTTTGTCCGGCTACAAAGCCCTATGCTCACAAGTGGCAGCGAGACCAAAATCTACTGTATAGTGCTGTTTATAGTACCCGGGTGCTATATATGGCACTTAGGGTTTTGCGAAAATAAAATTGAATCCATTTATAGTACCCGGGTGCTATATTTTGTCCAGTAGGTACGTTTTCCATAAACCCGTCTCGCCCTTTGCTCCGAGGGCTATTGTAAAATGGGGCGGCGGTTATTGTAAAACCGGCTCTGTCCGAACCCCAGCCGAGCATAAAATTCAAGGGCGATTTAGGAAAAATCATAGCACGGATCTCCTCAACTGATCTCGCAGCCGTGCAGACAGATGAACCATATTCTCCATCACGAATCCTGCGCGACATAGCTCTAGACAAGGGTCACTATGGCCCCATAACATCACTGGAACTGAGAAGAATGGCTCTGGATTGGAGAGCTGTGATCGGGATTTAGCCAGTTTCTCTGAAGGGAGGCACCCGAAGAAAATGAACAAGGAGGATCTGCGAACCAAGTGTTTGTGTGTGTGTCTCTCTCTCGCATAAACAGACTGCATAAAAGACATACTAAGTTTACATAACGACATTACACATGAAATTTACACATTTTTTATTACAAAGCCAGAGTGGAACTAATTTGTAGGACATTCAGAACCGGTCAATTTAGCAATAGTTTAATAGATTTACCACTTGTCCCACGAACCATATCTTGGTTATGACGTTGAGCTGGTCCCAAGCGTCCGTGACAGAACTGTGCCAGCTCATCTCAACGCCCAGGTTGTTGAGGCCCATGAGTGCCCGCAGTGTCGGTCAGATTTTTAGTCGCCTGCGTGTCTGGCGCTGTTGTAGCTTGGACCGGCTTCGTTGCACACGGCACCACCTTGTTTGGATTTGGCCCAAGTGTGTATAGGGGTACGCCCGTTGATTATCGCAAGGACGCTGCAAACCCAACAGTTAATTAAACCAACAACTAAGAGATCGGCCTAATAGCACTTAACCGACCGAGATGTATAGCAACACCAACTGACGTTTATCTGGCAAGAGCACACACGCCGTTCAGTCCGAACACAGCACCACACCCGCCTCTCTCCTACGCTACGATACGAATGAATCAACTCGAAAAGACAAAAAATACGTGCAAATCAGAAACATTGTCTTAGCACGAAACTGTATTCCTAGAGTAAAACTGGCGCCCATTCAAGCTGTCTTGCAGCATTGACAAAGAAGGACATTCAGTTCAGTTCTGTCCGTAAGTTATTTTCATAGATGTAGTAAGAGTGGGTCCTTCAGCTTGTACTTTCACTTTCACCACCACCCAGCCTGCTCAGAACAATAAGAACACAACCTAAGAAATTGCCTTGATGGGCCAGTGTTTCCTAAACAGTGTCAGTGAATGAAAAACTTATTGGTCTACTGGTCAGCCAACTGACAAGATTTCTTCCAAAAACTATCCCTAACACCGGTGAGAATTTACGTAAAGGTTTTTACTGAAGTCTTATTCTTCTTGACAACTGTCACGAAGATCGTGATTTATGTTTTCTGCACTGTACGTACAGCGTAGTGAGGCGCAAGAAGCGCCATTCGGTTTTTGTACTTGGGTCGTTGGGCTCTTGGTCACGTGGTCAACTGACTGACCTAGATAGATAAGAAGTAACAAGAGCCGAACGGCCTGGGCTGTTCACTGGTGTTGAGTGCTGGCTCCGTGCTGGCTGGCGTTAGTAATAAAAGTGCTGGTTGGTCGGTCGAGGTAAGACAGCGTGTCGAACCACTTGCTAGTTAACTAATAGTCTTTCTCGTTGCGGTCGAGCAAGGACAACGCAGAAGTCACAACAACATGTTGTTGCTGTCCATATGAGGTTGCCTGAGAAAAACAGCGTGCCGATCTGATCACAACTGTGAAAATACTTTACCTTAGTCTCCTGTTGGACAAGCGAATGTACGTCGTCAAAAAGGTCTGGACTTATTTTTGCATGCCTATATAGTGTACGTACAGGGAAGCACTAAAAGAACAAAACATGTTTACTAACTTAGACAAATGCATGTAAAGATCGCGTTCATACGGCAAAAGCTGGAAGCCACATACCATGCACCTACAAACAAGTATTTGAGAAGAATAATACACCAATAAGTAGCTTACTTGCAGCGATGCTTACAATCGTGGCATATTTAATGCCTCTATTAGGGTGCGGCCACAATTGGCGCACTGTATATACAATGAAGTCAGTAATAATAATAATAAGCAGGGTTGTGAGGTGTGTTTTTTTCCGGTGTTTCTTTTCCGTTTTTTTCCGGAAAAAAAACCGGTTTTTTTCCTAAGGGTCGGAAAAAAACATAAATCGCGGAAAAAACTCAAGCTAAAAATAGCTAATTTATGTCATTTTTCTAACCAAAAATGGACTTTTGCGATGTATAATAGGCCATACTGACTCAAAACTGCTAGAAAAACAGCGGAAAAGACCAAATTTGGCATGATAAAACAAAAATGCAAACTGCTGTAAGAAAATTTGCATATGGGTTTATTGATGAAGCTTGTCAGGGACTGTTTCATGCCTGTTTCGTGATTTAGGTATATCTATGCAACACGTGTATTTCTGGTCTGAAAAGACTGAGGAAGGCGTTAGAAAGCGTTAGGAATCATAAAACCAGTCTAGGATACTCAGAACTTGGGCTGGAGTTTTTTCCGCGATTTAGGAAAAAACCGGAAAAAACTGGAAAAAAACAGGCCGAGGTTTTTTTCGGAAAAATATACAACCCTGCTACCTACCTGCAGCTTACATAGACCTACGTACTTAACATACATGTACAGGTCATCCGTCGACGGGGGAGAGAGGGGTTGGAGAAGGTCTGGCGCCGGCCCAAATTCCAGGCAGGGGGGTTGGGCGCTAAAAAACGCTCAAAACCGCAATTTTGGGCAACATATCCCGAAAAATCGCTAATTTGGGCTAAAATGCAGCTAAAACTACTGTTTAAAGGCGATTATAGGAAATTTATTGTCTGAAATTCTAAAAAATTGTAAAAATTTGCTGAAAAAATTACTTTTCAGAAAATTCGGACGAGTTTTCGGAAGAAATGGTTTTTTTTGGGGGGGGGGGGCGGTCTGGCCTATTTCGGGGAGGCGCAGAGCCCCCTGTTACATGTATGGTACGTAAACTACATAAAACTAACAGTATCTTACGTTAACGTTATCAACAGTCTCTCATCAGGAGAAATCGGAAATCGGTGGGTCTGACAGTGTGAAAGGTGGGGAGCAACCAAAGCCACAAGCTCTCTGAAGCGCTCAGGGGACATCCGGTAATTCTCAAAAAACCGCTGTTCATCTTTCTCGACTAGGTCCTTGGCCAATTTATGAAATTCACCCTCTTCCCATCTGGACAGGTTGGCTTTACAAATGTACGGTCGGTGAGCTTGTTTAGACCGTCTTTTCCGAATATTTTGCAGCTGATGAGCTATGATCGCTGCTTTCTTCTTCTTGCTGATTACTCGAGGCATCGTTTGCTAAAATTTACCTAATTTTATATTACGTATAAACGCAACCGTTTAAGCGAGCATGAAACTCAATAGACAAGAATTGTTCTGCATTAAAACGGAACCTGGTGAGCAAGCTAAGATTAAGTATAACCTGCAGAGAAGAGCTTCTGAGCTTAGATGGGAACATAATAAACAGACAGAATGATAGAGAACCCTACCTACCGCGCCTCCTACTCCCGCCGACTTTTTTGCCTGTTTATTTCCGAAACAGACAAATTCTACTCAAAAGTTAATTTTGTAGCGTAGCGCCTGCATTAAAGTATATAGTGCAGTGTTGTCATATTTCAAGTGTTATGTTTTGGCTTGGATAGCGCCGCCTGAAGCGCGCGGTAGTGCATTAGTGGTAGATGTAAAAGTTGGTATGGAATAAAACTAGTGCTAGCCAAGGGTCTCCGCTCCGATATGTGGCATCCCCAGAACCCGACGCTTTGATGCGATGGCTACGCCTAGTCTGTCTGGTCCTCTGCGTCGTCAGGTTGCACCTCGCCGAGCTCTGTTGCAAACTCAGCTTTCAAAAGTGCCTGACTATACGTCTCTGTTTGAGCCAGATGCCGACTTTGCTACCATTGTTCAGTCACTGCGGGACGCGAAGTACAACATTCTGCTTGACACTGAGCGCATCACTACTTCGCTGAAGTTCATCTATGACGTTGACACGCAATGGCTCAAATTGCTCAATTCATTGTCTGGAGATGACAGTACAGATGAAGAAGCTCTCTACGAGCAACATGCAACCAATGGTTATTTGCCAGTTGTTGTCCAGGCTGAGGAAAAGCTGTCCTTCCTGACTGTTCGGTTGAAGGAGGTGGAAGATGACTTGTCTCGGTTTACGTCTCCACCGTCTGCCTCGCCTGTGGTTCATCGTGCGTTGCCTTCTCCTTCTGTGGCAATGGAGCAATCTCCGGTTAGGGAGCATCTGCAAATAGAGAACCGCGCTGCGCTGTTCTCTCTGCGCCGTTCAGAACGGCGCAGCGCCGTTCTCAATGTGGCTGGTCTGCGCCGTTCTCTTACTGAAACTTAATAGCACCTAGCTGGGCTGCGCTGTTCTGGTAAAGTAATTGAATACAGTAGGAACAGAAGAGCTGTCAAACATGAGACATTATTGCACTCAAGGCTTCAACAGCTGTAAGTCAGGTGAAGCTATTTAAGCACACCACATCTGTCTGTCTGTCTGCGCACCTAGTGTTTGAATCCGGCTCTGTCTTTGTTATTGCTACGCAAAATGTCTGACAGTTCGGATTTGGATTCAATTCTTGGGTCGAACAGCTCAGAAAACGAAATGGAAGTGCAATCTGAACAGCCGAAGAAATTCAATCAGCCCTCCGATGATCATCATTATTCTGTGTTATTTCGATCTGACAGTGACAGCGACTCTGAACTGAGCTATATTCTTGGATCTTCAGACGATGACTTCGAGCTGCCACCAGCAAAGCGATCCAAAGGTTTGTTCTGTTAACCTACCCACTTTTCTGTGGCTTTGCCGGCCGGCCGGCCTGCACTTTTATACAATTAGGGGCCAACCGGTCAGTCAGTTTATCGAAAAATTAGTAGTGGGCAGCAGTAATTGATCTGACTCTGACTCAGCCAGTTACCACTGTTCCGATTTGCCAGTCAACTGCTCCCCTGATGACTGATCCGGTATGGCGTCCTTTGGTTTCGTCTGTGCCAGAACTCTCCAGCCAACCAGATGTGCCGGGCCCAAGTTCTCTTCTGCAGACTCTGCCCGTTGCTTTCACGCAAGCGCCACCTCCTGCGCCTCAGGTTTCGCCGCAAGAAGTCGTACCTCCTGTGACTACTACCGGTTCGATTCTTTTTGGTGTTTCTATTGTGAGCACAGTAACAGGTTTCCCTTCTAGTTTTGGTTATCCAGTTAGCTCTGCTTTTTCTAACCCTGCAGTTGCACGTTCAGTTACTGCTACTGGATTTAGTGCTTATAATCCTGTGAGCGCTCAAAACCTTTCTCAGTTTAACATGGGTGCTGCAACCAGTACGGTGTTGCCAAACGTGTCTATGATTGGTTCTAACGTAAACCCTGCTTTCCATTTGGGCATGCCGTTTGTTACGCCTTCTGTTGCACAAAGTGTGCCTGGTGTTATTGGTAGTATGCCAACCTTGCCGCCACGTACTTCTGTGTTTTCTCTCCCTGCTCCCCGTCAGTCTGCTGTCGTGCCTTCTGGAGCTTCTAGTGCAAGTCGAGTGGTTGGAATGCCATGTGTCAAACTTCCAAAGCTGCCTCTCGTTTCCTACAATGGCGATCCCCTTCGCTACATCGAGTTTTGGGATAACTATGTTGCCAGTGTTCACAACCAGCCCATTCCCAACATTCAGAAGTTTGCCTACTTGAAGCAAATGTTGACTGGTCGTGCCGCTGCTGCAATTGAAGGTCTTGCTTTGACTAATGACACCTATGCTGAGGCCATTGACATCCTCCAACGTCGTTTTGGTGACGTGTCTGTCATTAAAGATGCACTGTACTCGACATTACGCAAGTTGCCCAATTCTTCCAGCAAACCCAGTGATGTGCGCAACACTGTAGACATGGCAGATCGTACCTTATGACAACTGAAGTGTCTGGGAGAGAACATCGAGTCAAACCGCAGTTTGATTGTCCAACTGATTCAAGAAAAGCTGCCCATCAGTATGAACCTGGAGCTGGAACGCATGAAACCGCTTACACAAGAGTGGTCAGTTGACTCCCTGAGGCAAGCTCTGCAAACTGCAATGTGCCTGAAAGAGAAGGTCGCACGAATCGTTGGCACCAAAGAGAAGACTGAGGAAAGGCATCAGAAGGTGGACAAAAAGAATGCAATACTAGAAAAGAGTGCTGCGCGAACTGATGTGTTTGGAGTTTTGGGAAAGCGTTCAAACAAGCCACTGACAAAGAATCGTACTGACTCACAAGGAAAGTCTGTAAGGTCTAGCCGCTCAACTGGAAAGCCTATTCAGAGCTGCTCATGTGTTTTTTGTGGTGAAGAACATCACTCTGAGACTTGCCTGGCCTACCCTACAAAAGAAGAACGACTAGCGAAACTTCGCAAGGACCAACGCTGTTTTTTTTGCTTTGGAACAAGCCATTGGGCTCAACGCTGCTTTCAGAAAGGTCGCAAATGTTCTCATTGTGACAAGCGACACAATGTTGCCCTCTGTCCTCAGAAGTATGGACTACAGAAGTCCCAGAGCAGAAAAATGAGTACTCATCTTAGCACATCAGCTGTGTCTAATGTTTCGAAGAAGCCTGAAGAAAATGAGCAATTGGTGATGACTCAGGTGAATGCGACAAGCAAGAGATTTTGCCGTGCCATTCTGATGACAGCACAGGTTGCCGCTTTCAGTCCCACTGCTCCAAAGAAGACAATGCTTCTCAGAGTTTTCTTCGATCCTGGCAGTGAACGTTCTTTCATCACTAATCAGATGATGAAGAAACTGTGCCTTCCAGCCGTTTCTGAAGAAACGCTGCACATTTTCACATTTGCCAACAGCAAACCCAAGACTTTGCAGTCAAAACGGGTGCCGAGTGTGCTGAAAACCACTGATGGCTCCACATTTAGTATTGTGAGCAACACTATTGACCGGATTGCCTCTAATCTGCGACGTCCTCGCTTATCGGCTGAAGATGTCCAAGCTCTGAGTGCTTTTCCAGACCTGGCGGATGATTTCTCGGCTTCTCACTTTGAGCCTGACCTCCTCATTGGGTTGGAGTACTTCTTGGATATTGTATCCTTTGAGAAACCTGTCATTTTGCCCTCTGGACTCAAGTTGCTGCACTCAAAATTTGGCATGGTCTTAGCTGGAGCTACTGCAGCTGGAGAAAGTGAATCCAATGCTGTCGTCTCATGCATTCCTTGGATCCAGACATCAGCAGAGCAACATGAAGATTTGTTCTTTGCACAGTCCGTTGATCCCTCCACAATTGACTATAGTCAATACTGGGACTTGGAACAGATTGGTATTATGGATTCTCCAGTAGATACCGATGATAAAGTTGCTCAACAGAAATTTGAGCAGACTGTTCAGTGCAAGGATGGTCGCTATGAAGTTTGTTGGCCTTGGAAGGATGACAATCCTGTCCTGGAGGATAACTACAGACTGGCCTTCACGCGACTGAAAAGTGTGGTGCGATCCTTTGACTCTGATCCTGAGATGCTAAAGAAGTACCAAGAAATCCTGATTGAACAAGTCAAAAAGGGTATCATTGAAAGATCTCCTGAAACTGCTGATGGTCCAGTCTTGTACCTGCCACACCATTGTGTCAAGACACCTTTGAAGACAACAACCAAATACCGCATTGTCTATGATGCTTCAGCAGCACGGTCAAAAGGCGGCAAGAGTCTTAACGGCTGTCTGTACAGAGGTCCCATTCGGTTGCCTCATCTTTGTGGCCTTCTTATGAATTTTCGGCTCAAACCGATTGCCATCATAGCAGACATCGAAAAAGCCTTTTTGCAAGTTGGACTGCAATGTCACCAAAGGGACTGTACAAGATTTCTCTGGTTGAAAGATACCACTAAGCCCTGCACACCTGACAATGTGACTGTCTATCGTTTTGCAAGGGTACCGTTTGGTGTAGTTTCATCTCCTTTCCTCTTGCAAGAAACCATTCGTCACTTGCTTGACAATGAAAGCGTGTATGCTGAAACAGCCAAAAGAATGAAAAGCTGTGTTTATGTGGACAACATCATCACCGGTGTGACAAATGCAGAAGAAGCTCAGGAGTTCTGCCTTCAGTCCAAGCAAATCTTTGCTCGTGCTTCAATGAATCTCAGAGAATATGCTTCAAATTCGGTTGCAATTCAAGCTGTTCTTTCTGAAGATGATTGCATGAAGTCCACACAGCCAAAAGTTTTGGGTATCGCTTGGAACACAGAAAAGGATACCTTGCAGCTCAGTTCTTCAAAGATCCTATCAGATGACTTTATGGTGACAAAAAGACAAGTGATGAAAGCTGTGGCGTCCGTTTATGACCCACTAGGACTTGTCTCTCCAATCACATTGCCTGCCAAATTGTTCATTCAGGAAACATGGCGACAAAAACGTCAATGGGATGAAGAGTTACCTGAAAACCTGCAAGTTGAATGGGTCAAACTTCAAGCTCAGATGGCTCAAATTAAGCTCAATCAATTCGACCGATTCTTGGGCATCAGTTCAGAGTCTACATTTGAACTGCACTGTTTTGTAGATGCCAGTTCAAAAGCCTATGCAGCAGTAATATTTCTATTTGAGCAAACCAGAAGAGGTCAAGACATGATTAAAGCGAATTTGCTGTTTGCGCGCTCTAGACTTGCACCACTCAAGCCCATCTCCATTCCTCGTTTGGAACTGATGGCAATGGTTATTGGTGTCAGAGCTCTCAAGTTCGTTTCAAATCTTGTGCAGCTGTCGATTGACAAGCAATACCTCTGGTCTGACTCTATTGTTGCATTGAGTTGGCTGAAGACTGACAAATTGTTGAGTGTCTTCGTTCAGAATCGTGTAAAAGAAATCTGCCAATCTGACTCCCTTTTTCGCTATGTCAGCAGTGAGGAGAACCCTGCCGATTTTGCAACACGTGGCCTACAAACAGATCAACTCTTTGGACAGCAAGACAAAGCCCGACTCTGGTGGCATGGTCCTGATTTTCTCAAACGCATGAAACAAGATTGGCCAGAATCTCCTATCAAAGAGATAAATCCCCAGCAACTGGCTGAAATCAATGCTGAAGTTCGCGGCAGGAGTGAGATAAACATTGGCTTCACTGGAACAGATTCTCCTTCACTTCTGGATTTCTCAAGGTTTTCTTCCTACACTTGTCTTCTGCGTTCAACAGTCTTTGTTTTACGCTTTCTGCAGAAGATAGTTGTGCGCAAGCTCTCCAGTCAGTCGATTGAGAAAATTGTCTCATTTGAGATGTGCACTAAAATGGAAGACAGTGGTCCAGTTACGGCATCAGAACTTACTGTTGCTCAGAAGTTTCTTGATCGGTATGTCCAGCAAACTTCACTTCCTGAGCTACACCTCTCTCGACCAAGAAAGAAAGGAACTCTGTTTCAACAACTTGGTCTCATCATGAAGGATGATGGTCTGCTGCATTGTGGCGGTCATTTGCAACATGCCAACTTATCCGCTTCAGCCAAACATCCTATTTTGCTGCCGAAGAACCACAACTACACTAATCTGTTGATCCAGCACATTCACAAGAAACTCTGTCATGCTGGTGTCCAGCACACTCTCAGTGTAATCCGTGAAACTCACTGGATTCCAGGAGGAAGAGCACAGATTCGACAGGTCATTCGCAAATGCTTGGTCTGTAATCGGCTGCATGGTGGTCCCTACAAGTTACCAGCCATGCCTATGCTTCCGCCAGAAAGGGTGGATAAGGCTCTGCCTTGGACCAATGTGGGCTTGGATTACTTTGGACCATTGACAATCTCTACAGGCCTACCAGGTCAGACAGCAAAAGTGTGGATCTCTTTGTTCACCTGCCTGGTTGTTAGAGCTGTTCATCTCGAGGTTGTTGAGGATTTGTCAGCTAAAGCATGCCTCTCTGCTCTCAGAAGATTCATTGCCCGCAGAGGGAAACCTAGCTACATTGTCAGCGATAATGCCTCCCAGTTCAAGGTAGCCAAGGACCTGATTTGCAAAGAGTGGTCTACCATTGCTAAAGACCCCGAGATTGTGAATTACTGTGCACATGAGAGAATCAGATGGAGTTTCATAACCCCCCTCGCTCCATGGCAGGGTGGTGTTTATGAGCGTTTGATTGGAATAGTCAAGAATTCCTTGAAGACTGCGATTAGTCGACGATTGCTCAAACTGGTTGAGCTTCAGACGATTCTACCAGAAGTCGAAGTAGTTGTGAACTCGAGACCAATAACATATGTGTATGATGACATCAACTCTATCAAGGTTCTGCGTCCTTCTGACTTTCTGACCCCTGGTCGTGAGACTGGTACTCTGTCCTTGAATGACCAAGAGGACCCAGAAGAAGTAGACCCAACTTACTATCCAAGAATGACCACAGCAGATGATCTGGTCAACTTTTGGAAGAAAGGTCAAACGCTTCTTGACAGGTTCTGGAGCTATTGGTCTAACGAGTATCTGAAAAGTTTGCGTGAACGCTCACAGATGAATGTGAAGCAAGGCAGAAATTTGGTACAGCAGAAACCGTGTAGGAATGATGTTGTGTTGGTTGAAGACAAAACCCTCCCCAGGGGTGCCTGGAAAGTTGCTCGAGTTGTCAATCTTCACACTAGCAATGATGGCGAGATTCGGTCTGTTAATGTGCAACTTCCAAATGGAAAGCAACTCAGCAGGTCGATTGCCCAACTTTATCCTTTGGAAACGTCACAAGAAGTGCCACCACAGGATTCTGGTGCTGTGAAACAACGTCAACAGGTCAAGCTTAAGTCTGAACCAAAGCGATCTGAGCCTCGACGATCTGCAAGATTGGCATCCAAGAACTCTGTCTTTACTGCCATGCTGCTTTGCTTTTCAATTTTGTTTCCAACGTGCTTTGCAGAAAGTGCTCTGCCTGGTCAATGTACCGAAAAGAAGCTCAGTCTTATTGAATCAGAGCATTGCGTAAAGTCTGGTACTGTGGTTTATCGTGAACACAAGAATCTATGCTGGAAGCAACATCACTGCAGCAACAACACGTTTTTGACTGCAAATGGCAACTGCAGTTTAGCCAAAGAACACTGTCAGTGTCCAACCTGGGCTCAAGATTGCGTCTTCGCCGATCCTTCTGCATCCAACACGTCACCTCCAGACTCATTTTCCGACAAGGTTTTGCGTAATGCCAAGATCAACCTATGTCCGATACTTAGTCAAACATGCAGAAAGCAGTCGATGGTGAAGACTGTTGCTCAGATTGAGTTGCTAGATGGTATGAAGCTGTTTGTTCATCGCCTGCAGATCAAAGTATCTGAGACCACAGGTAGTACCTACAAGTGTGTGGCCAAGGTGATCGCACTGGCTCCCCAGAGTTCTGTGAAACCCATAGTTGCATGCAGACTGGCACACAGTTATGCTACTACAGGCACAAGGAAACTGCTCTGTTCATCACTCCAGATGGCTCTCTACCTATCAAAGCATGGGGTTACACCACAGCAACTGTTCCACTAGACAATCCCATCGATGATCAAATCTACCACTGTCCTGAGTGTTCTGTTGAGTGCAAGACTAATGGTGTCAGGACAACTACAGTTTTGGGAACTACTTTGTTGGAAGTTTGTGTGAAACCAATCTGTCTTCGCAAATTCCACCCAAGAATGAAAGAAGTATTTGTTCTCAGTCCTGAATTGACGATGCACATGTACAACGTCACTCTGAATGTCTGGATTAATGGAAGATTGATCAAAACAGTGCAAGAAAGTTGTCATGGACATCCGTTCTGTGACCAGATAAAGTGTACTTTCTGCTGGGATATGGTGGAAAATCCGCACTGTGCACCGATTGCTGCGAAATTGTCAGTGATCTTTCCTGTCACTCTAGGTGGTGGATCAGTGATCTTGATCTTAAAGCTTATTCAGTCTTGGTACAAGTCTTCAAAGACAACCATCAAGAAATATCGAGAAAGGAAACAGGCTACAACTGAACCCCAGATTACTGCTGAGGAACTGGAGCTACAAGAGCTGACTGCACATTCAACAACAAACCCAGAAATACAGCCTTCTGCTCAAGAAACAAGGTCTGATTTACCGCATCGAACATCCTACAAGGCACAACCCTATATTTCTCGCTCTGCTGTCACAGTTACAGTGATGTGCCTCTTTTCACTGTTGAGTGGGGTGGATGCGTGTGCCGATGTTTCAACCTTGTCTGCAAGCGCTAGTGCCTGCCATTCCTCTCATAATAAGGAACTGCTGGAATGCACTATCATCTGCCTTGCACTTGGTATGGAATAAAACTAGTGCTAGCCAAGGGTCTCCGCTCCGATAAATTTTTCCTGAGTCAGCCTACCACAAAGAATAGGTTGGTATCAAAAACAAACCAAAACTCTAGAAAAAAAATTTCGAATTATTCTGTTCTTTTTTATGTTTTCTACTCGCTGCTAGGCAGGGCGGCGATCTTGGATATTGTCATAGCAGCGCCATCCAGGATGGCCATAGTGTAGCTGTGGCAAGTATGAACGCAGCTTAACAGCTGTGCTTGCTTGAGTGCTGTTGTAGTCACCTGTTCGGCTTGATATATGTTCGGAATCTGATCTGACTTCAGCGGTTGATCTATGTTATGCTGTCACACTGAAATAATGAATGTGCTACCCGAAACTATTGCATATTTACATAACAAATCAAAACTATAACCAACTGGCATGCATCATGTCCACAATCAAGTTCACTGTAACCTTGCAATCAAAGAAATCGTAATTTACATATCAATCCGTTTCCTACTTTTACTTCTAACTTGTGCTTGTGTAAGTTGAATTTCTCTTACTAGTCTTGTGTTGTGTTGTCCTTTCCGCTATCGACTAACGAACTGACTCCTCGCGCCCGCAGTAAGTTCCACAAAACTCATTTTTCAGTTACTCATAATCGATTTTTCATGGCACCATTAGAAATTGTCCCTGGAAATGGAAAACTGGTCCGCTAATTATATTCTCAGGTCCTCCCTGACTCTCACTTCCACTGAACAATCGCTGACCGCCAGCAGCTCCACTGCGTCATTACTGTCTACAACAGCTATGCAATCTACAAACAGTTGGACAGAAAACAATGATATGGGTTCCATTACTGCATTGCACTCGATTTCCTCCAACACTTTAACTGACAGCGATGGAAGAGATGACAGCTTGAGGCAGAGCCAAAATGAGGCACAGACAGATTTGGAATTTGACACCACCCATCGTCAGCAACAGCACGCAATAGTACAGTCACCATCTGAAAGAACTGCAAATGCAACGACTCTTGCTATGGAAGGTAGTGCGTTGACAGCTCGTAGAGAACAAAGAAGAGATTTTTTGGCACGAGTTGCGAGAACGAAACTGGAAAAGAGAATAGCTGCAAAGGTGCTCGAAAGCCAGTTTACAAGAGTAAGTTTGAAATTTGCCAGATGACTTGACTATTGGTTGAATATCGTCTCTTCAATCTGCATGGCAGTTTAGGTTACCACAAAAAGCTTTAAAACAGTGCTGCAACTGCATGACTTTCACTTGTTCTCCGCATTGGTGGGCTTGAGTGATCAGCTAGGTAGAATGCCATGGCCTCCCAGGCGAGGTCTACCATCGACTGACTGATGGTATGGAAGGATTCTGATATATGGGTTTAACTTAAATGCCTTGTCCTATTTAAGAACTTGAATAAACAATGCTAGAAAGCTGGCCTTTTCAGGGATAAAAGTTCTGACGATTGGCATATGGATTGAGAGCGAACTCTGATGCGGAAGAGGAGCAGCTGCTTGGCGCACTGTCTGTAGCCATGAGAGTGTCCATACAGAATGCCTTGGATGCGGTTGTCATATGGGTCTCCTGCACACGGTCTTGATCGGCGAGGCAGCCACTTGCCTGCACCATGGACTATTAGCAGCTCAACGGGTACCAGGAAGTATACAGCTGTATTAACGGATGCGAAGGAAAAACAGGCAAACAAAGCAAGCACTTCGCGAATGGAACGAAATTGCGACTCCGGGAAAACCGTATGCCAGTGATGGCCGCCTACCAGATTGCGGGCCATGAAGAGCTGTTGGCACTCCTGACAGACAGATGTGGGCCACCATTCCGTTTTACTCTGAAACGTGCTGTCTCTATTGTCTGTCAGTGTTTGTGTCGAATATACAGGGTGCGTCAAAAAAAAACAACCCAGCAGATTTTTTGCTGTAGCAACCGCAAATCTCAACCGATTTGAATGAATCCTGCTTTAAATGAAAGATAAATAAATTCTTGAACGATTGGTTAGCTTTTATTAAGATGCGTTGCTTAGTTCCTGAGGTAATTGCTTTAAAAATCAAAACAGAGATTTTGGCAGTGAACAACCCAGCAGATTTTTTACTGTAGCAGCCGCAAATCTCAACCGATTTCAGTGAGTCCTATTTTATTTGAAAGATAAATTAATTCTTGAAAGATTGGTGAAGCTTTTATTTAGACACGATGCTTAGTTCCTGAGATATTTGCACTCAAAGTCAAAACAGATTTTGGCAATGAACAAGAGCGATTTTTATTATCCTGTTTCACTTCATAATAAAACCGATTCCTACTACTCAGGGCTAACGTAAGGTTTTTCTGGTGCCACACATGCTTGGTTACTTCATTTGTAAAAGTCTTGTTGCCTCTCAGCAGTAGGAATCCGTTTTGTTGTGAAGTGCAACGGAATCGCTCTTGTTCACTGCCAAAATCTCTGTTTTGAGTTTGAAGGAAAATATCTCAGGAACTAAGCATCGTATCTTAATAGGGCCTTCACCAGTCTTTCAAGAATTTATTCCTCTTTCATTTAAAGCAGGACTCATTCAAATCGGTTGAGATTTGCGGTTGCTACAGCAAAAACTCTGCTGGGTTGTTTTTTTTTACACACCCTGTAGCTGTCGAAATGGTGAACTGCTGCAACAACCAATGATACTTGTTTCGGTCAAACATCACTATTTCATGAAATGGCATAACGTAAGTAAAATCGGTGTAACCCTTATCTGGCCAAAATTTATGAGACAGAGGCTACGTAGGTCTGTATTCTCTACATAATCTTTATCTCTGCAAAGTATCCCCTATCACAATAGTGGATATATGAATAAAGGTGTAGTTATTGGAGTCAGTATCCAAGATGTAAAGAACAGGATATCAACTTTTTAGCTCCAAAGCCCAACTAGCCAATAACTACACCAGCGCAAAGGCAATCGCCACGGCACTGCTGAATGCGTCTGAGTCGTGTGGATCTTGTGTTGCGCTTATGGCTTACTAACGCCAGTTGTTTTCTGTTCTATGGATCGATTCTAGGTCCATATGCCCCCCCCACCAGGAAATAAGGTAGCATCCATGGGCACGTTTTTTTGGGCTCGGCCAGGCCCAGCAGGGTTTCAGCAGAGGGATATCCGCCCGGCATCAAAATCCAGCCAGGCCTATTGGTTTTTGCTTTGTCTAACTAAAGTTTTGAAAATTTGGTTTGAATTCTCAAATTGAAAGCTAAAATTATCACACAGAGTTGAAGACGACTAAGCAGTAATTAACGGTTAGACAACTAACGAACTAGTCCAGTAAAAGATAATCACTTTAGGCCAGATTTTCGGTGGGGCAGCGAGATTTGAGTTGAGTCAGGTGTCCATAATTGTGCTGAATTGCACATGACCTCCAGGTAAAGCATTCTGCAGTTCTGCAGCACTGATCTGTGTTTCCTAAATATAAATGTACCGTTTTTGACATGTGTAATACATTCACACCTGCGGAATGTTTTTGACCTCAACAAACGCCACTCGCGTTCCACTGGTTTTGTCCCGGAGTAAGGTGCAGTTTGTTTCGCCCCCAAAATACGCGAATGCGTTTTCAAGCCTGAAACCTTTTCCCTTAATGGTTTAAAACTACCAATATAAAAGCCAGTTTTTCTAGGAATCGACTTTTGCTCCTTAACCTCCGGACAAATCTCAACTTTTTGTCTCCGATTTGGCTAAAATTTAGTATTTTGGTTTAATTTGACCTAAAAAGACATTTTATCACCTTCTCGGCCATTTTTGAGAGGGTCACTTTTTCGACCCAACCTCAGCTTTTGACTTATAACTCGCAAACGAATCAACGTAGAACGTTGGCGATTGCATATTTAGAATCAGAAGAGCGTTCTCTTTCAAACGATACCCTAGTCGACCATTTTATTTGACAAAAAATTTTTTTCGAACCCCTTCCGGACAAGATTTGACCCCCCTACAACCCCCATTCCGATAATTTTATTTCATGGAAATGTAGCGCTATCTATTCGCTTTCGAACGCACAAAAAATCGAGAAAAAAAAGGGGGGGTAAATTGAGTTTTTGGGCCTTGAAAGTTGAAAATCCGTGAAATTTTATATAAATTTGCCTTTCAGCATGCATACTGTACAATGTACACTGCAAAGAGCAGAACATGGTCAATTGTGGACCGATCTCCAAGATTTCTGTCATACATATTACACAGTATCTCTAGCATACAGTGCACAATTCTGGACTTGCTTAATGCTTTCTGACACGCGAGTTAACTTGCTTCTTGGTGCATTTAACAGTCAGTCTCTGATTCGGTCCAGTCTTGCCCTTATCCCTATGACAAGTTGAAAATCAAACTTTTGTTTGGAGAGTAGTGTTGCCAGGTGTAGTATAATAATACTACCTGTAGTATAACTGACCTTCGAAAAGTATTGAAAAATCGACTGTAGTACGTATGTAGTATAAAAATGTAGTATAATTTTAGATTTTGTAGTATAAAATGTAGTTATAATTCAACATTTCCATTTCAGATGTCATCTTTCCCCAATTTTTGAGAAAACTCGCCAGTATTTTTCTGTTTAAAAACAGGTTTTTCCTTCTTATACTACAAAATCTAAAATTATACTACATTTTTATACTACGTACATACTACAGTCGATTTTTCAATACTTTTCGAAGGTCAGTTATACTACAGGTAGTATTATTATACTACACCTGGCAACACTACTCTCCAAACAAAAGTTCGATTTTCAACTTGTCATAGGGATAAGGGCAAGACTGGACCGAATCAGAGACTGACTGTTAAATGCACCAAGAAGCAAGCTAACTCGCGTGTCAGAAAGCATTAAGCAAGTCCAGAATTGTGCACTGTATGCTAGAGATACTGTGTAATATGTATGACAGAAATCTTGGAGATCGGTCCACAATTGACCATGTTCTGCTCTTTGCAGTGTATGCATGCTGAAAGGCAAATTTATATAAAATTCCACGGATTTCAACTTTCAAGGCCCAAAAACTCAATTTGCCCCCTTTTTTCTCGATTTTTTATGCGTTCAAAAGCGAATAGATAGCGCTACATTTCAATAAAATAAAATTATCCGAATGTGGGTTGTAGGGGGGTCAAATCGGGTCCGGAAGGGGTTCGAAAAAATTTTTTGTCAGAAATTTGGTCGACTAGGGTATCGTTTGAAAGAGAACGCTCTTCTGATTCTAAATATGTAATCCCGAACTTTCTATGTTGATTCGTTTCCGAGTTATAAGCCGAAAGCTGAGGTTGGGTCGAAAAACTGACCCTCTCAAAAATGGCCGGGAAGGTGATAAAATAGAGATGCGCACGGGCCGGGCCGGGCACACTTTTCGGCCCGCCGGGCCGGGCCGGGCCGACCAGTTTAGCATAGTGGCCCGAAAATTTTGAAAGGTTGCACAAATTCAAGACTATGTACAAAATGGTACCAGTGTTTTTTGCCATAAACAGCTGTTATGCCAGGAAAATGCTGGTAAAACTTCTATTAACGTAAATTCAAAGCATTTGAAGCGAATTTAATCAGTTATTGTGCCTATTTCCTTTAAAAACTTGCTTGAGTTTTTTTCCGCATTTAAGTTTTTTCGGAAGAAAAACGAGGAAAAAACCGACCCAACAGTCCTGGGGTGAATTCTGGCAACTTTTTTAAAAATGGGCCGGGTCGGGCCGAAAATTTCGGCCCGAGCGCATCCCTATAATAAAATGTCTTTTTAGGTCAAATTAAACCAAAATACGAAATTTTAGCCAAATCAGAGACAAAAAGTTGAGATTTGTCCGGGAAGAGTCGATACTTAGAAAAACTGGCTCATAATATGTCTGCATACAGCTGTTTTGTTGCATTTGCCGCAACATCGGACACCAGAAAGGATACTTTTTTCCCCAGATTCATGGGCTCCGTTCTAATTGCGACTGGCACCTCTGGCGCTGCCACGGGCGCCACCGAGGGCGCTTGCACTGCGCCGCCAACACAGATTTTGATTTTCAGCAGATTTTTGACTTTTCTATAGAGCCACTGGTAAAGTCCCACATTGTATAGCACAACTGCGATAATCCCGGCACAAAATCCGAGTGTGGTACTGAGGATGTTGATTATGTTGAGAAGTCGGTGTGCCTGAATAATATTTCGTTTGCAACCCCCTGGAACCGGAGCTACACCCCCTCAAAGTTGGGTCGGCAGCAATGTTCGGGCTCATTTTCACGTGTCTGACAATCTCCATTCAAACGATCACCCTTCATTCGTTTCTTAAGCTATGATCCCGACTCGCATATGGCTTTGTAGCTGTTCCAATGGCCTTTCATTTTCTGGTACTTCCGTTTCCAGATCCCAGCTGGTTAGCGAGATATTCGCCGAAAACTGCGAAATTGGGAAACTGTTGATGCTATATACTTAGATATAGCGAAGGCATTTGATAGTGTATCCCACAACAAACTTATCAGTAAATTGATGCGTTTTGGGGTCTCAGTTCAAACTATGGTTGGATAATATCGGGTTTTTGCGATGGATGTGATATTGCATGTATCATATGCATGCACAAATGAGATGTGTACATATTTTTTGCATATTTTATCACCGCGGCTAGAAATTGATAACTGGACGCTTTCCAAGCATTTTCGAGTTTGGTCGGAATGTCTATGCAATCTTTAGCATTTATTAGGCATACCTATTTTACAGATACAGACCTCATCTGAAAAAAACAGAAGGGGAAACACAGTTTGGCGTGAAAGTTCAGCTCATTTCGTAATTTTTAGATAAAAATGGTTGACATCACAGACTTTTGGCTAAATTATTGTTTGCATGTTCAAATTTGTTCTCTCTAATGTGGTATACTTAGCCGACCTTTTGGTAGACCTGTCCTAGTTTTACAAACTAAAAAATTATAAATTTGAAAAATCTCAGTTGATATTTCCATTCTTTACGAGTTGAGTTTAGAGTCTCAAGCCATTCATCTCCATTCTGCAACTGAAAAGAGACGCTTTGCTCTCTGTAGTGTAAAGTACAGATTTACAGTATAAACAGTACCTTAGACTTTTAGTCTGTTTTTTTACCCACGAGTTCTGACTGAGACCCAGCTACAGAATGTGCGCAGTGCAGTTATTGGAGGCAGACTCCAGTACAGAAGCACTGCATTCTGGGTCACGGTCGCCGGCCACAGTGATGTCGCGCGCTCAGACTGGCTCAGGCAGGTATGACCGAAACTGTCAAAAAGTACCTACTGTACCTACCTACCAGCGGTGACTGCCAAGCTCGTCAACAACCATCAAAGTCAGCAAAAGCTCTCTTACACCCCATAACTGCAACTTTAGTTGCATAGAGTTTCGGGATGTTGTCAGAAACATACGATGGGAACCGCTGGATACTTGTGTTCACTGAATACATATACTAGGCGGTTACCGATTGCGCGACTAAGAATGGATCCAGTGCTATCAGTAACGGAGGCCTTAGTGTATGTTTTTTCTAGTTTCTATGTGTTCCACGCCAGCTTCCCTCCTGAGTTGGAAGGAGTAGATGGATTATATTGCAAAAGCTGTTCGGCCTTAGTATGAATGTTAAAGGTAGTCGACGCTCTAGAATTTTGGAACTTTACGATCGTATTCGTATGATTGCTCAGTCTGACTGAAGAGTGCTTCCAACTAGCTAAATGTTGTGTTTAGTGTGCTAAATGAACTGTTCTTGTTGTTGGAGTTTGTGGCCATTTTTAGTTGCTGAATTCTATATCAAGTATGCGTGTTATGTGTGTGTAGTACTGTACGATTATGAACTACGTAGGCGGACCCCTTTACCTTTATGTTTTGTTCCTACTGTAGTGTATGCGGCGGGATGCCGGGTTAAATAAAAAGTTGTTATAACAAACGCGGTCGAAAAAATTCCCGAAAACATTTTGTAGAATGTTTCGCATTATCAGAGCAAGCGCTGAATTATCTGCGATACCGATTGACGCAGAAATAATCTACACATGCACACACAGAAATTCTGCGTTATAGTGTAGAATCTGAAGTTGCATTGCAGAATTTTCTGTCAATTTATGCAGAAATTCTGCCTTTGACCGCATAGTCATTCTTGAGAGTAAGTAGGCGTACAATGTACATGTATGAAGGTTGTTGGGGCATCCCTAGGCTCAGTATGGAAGCCCGTATATCCTCTGCCCCTGACAAAAAAGTATGTTTCTCTCTTCCTGCTCCTGGATGCAAAGTACATGTATTAATGCGGCCCATCCCAAACAACATCATAACGCTTCTTAGCGCTCGAGGACGCCAGGCTACTGTTATTTTAATATATTAATATTAAAATAAAACTATTATTAATAGTACCATTTTAATAGTATTAAATCTATATTAATATTAAAATAGAGGGCCTACTATTATATTAAATTAAATTAAAAATACAAAGAGGGACTGAATATTAAAATTTATTTTTAATAGTATTTTAATAGCATTTTAATAGTTTGACCTTGTTTGACAATGAAGGAGTTACCTACAATACTAAAATTTAAATCAGAATTTTACCTCAGAAAATGATAAAAATTGAAGGTGTCTGACAGCGACAGCCATCTGAATCTCGAATCTTGGAAACTGTAGAACTTTTCTCAGTAATAGGCATGACTGACAAAAGGACCTTAATCTATTCAATAAACTATGTAACAATCTTTCCTGTCAAAAATGTCTCTATAACTATGCATCAACATTTTCTTAAATTTTAATGCCTAGGTTCTGTTCGAATGCAATTTCGAATATCATAACAGGTCATCTGCAGAAGGGGACGTGGTTGGTGGGTCTGGCGCCGGCCGGGGGTCTGAGCCCAAATCGGGGGGTTGGGCACTAAAAAACGCTCAAAAATCGCAAAAAATCGCATTTTTCGGCTACAATCGTCAAGATTCGCTAATTTGGGCTGAATTACAGCTAAAAAGTGTTGTTTTACAGGCGATTTTGGCAATTTTTGTGTCTGAAATTGCAGAATATCGCAAAAAATTGCTCAAAAAATTACTTGCCAGAAAAATCGGAATGGGGGTCGGAAAGGTCGTCTCGAGGGAGGGGTCCCCATCCAGGGGGTCTGGCCTAACTCGAGTACGGGGCAGACCCCCAGACTCCTCTGTTACATGTATGCTTAAAACCATGTTCAGACAAAGTCATTTTAAAAAGAATGGTCATGAATTTACAGAGAAAAATGCTTCTAAGTTGGATCTCTGATTAAATTTTCAACTTACACTAGCAAAAGTAGTTGTTTCACCAATTCGCTAAAGTGTGTCCAAAACTTTTTAAGTTCATTTTAGAATCTACTATTAAAATGCTATTAAAATACTATTAAAATTGTTATTTAATAGTATTAATATTAAATCTAAATTAAAACTAACAGGGGACTATTATATTAATATTAAATTAAAATTAAAATCGGCTAGTTCTATTATATTAATATTAAATTAAAATAAAATTTCACTATTAAAATAACAGTACGCCAGGCCAGTTATAGAAGAGCACCTATAAGCAAATTGGCTTCTGAGCAGCGAAGTGAGAATCTGTTACTCCCACGACAGGTTTTTCACACTGTCTTTGTCCTTCATTTCGGTGTCCTGCGCCATTAGGCTCAGTTTTCAAACACCACTTGTATTGCATTGTCATACGTACGGCTGTCAGTCCGGCTGTCATTTTAGGACAGCCTTTCGCTCTCAGGGCTGAGCGGGCGTCTATTTAAGAGGGGATTCTAATCGAGAATGCACCGTATGGTATGTATCGTTTGCTGTTTGTCAATGAATTGTGATCGTGCAGATAGCGTTATCTACAGGGTCGTTTGAGGCTGGTTGAATGAGGATGTATCTGTGTGCTCAGTGCATTTCCGACTGCTACAAGCAAAGTCCCACTGATAAGTCCTTGCTCGGTCGCATGGCAGTGTCAAACAGTTGTTTGCACAACAAGATGCTGCCAAACATCACTGTCTCCAAGAGACACTGGTGAGAGCGCAGCGAGATCTGGTCACAGTCTGCGGCCCAGCCGGTAATTTCCTGTGGCAAGTCGACTTTGTGACGGTCAGATCTATGACATTGGCATAAAAGATGAAACTAGATCCCGAAGAGCACTGCAGCTCTGGACTCCCTCACCATAGCATGGCGTCCAGCACCTCCTACGACTTTTCCCAGATTTCATCCAACAGTAGTGACTCTCAGCGACAGATGGTTTGTGCTTGGAGGGCAGGAACTTGATCAAATTAGGTGTTCGACTGGAACACACAGCAGTGATGCAATTTCATCGCTCGTTGCACTTTGGTATAGACGTGTATAAAAATATTCATGTGTGATAAATTGTACTGTATGATGTCTGTGTTCATATAACATAATCTGAAACGCGTGAGTATGCTGTCTAAAACGTAAACACTAACGTCTAGAACTCAAAGACACTAGCACAATAGATAAATCTGATTTGATTTGGAAATCCAGAAATTCACTGTTGATTGCCAGTTCCCAACTTGGGTGCATTAAACAAACATGACATACATGCAGTGTCAACGGAGTTAGGCCCCCGCACTAGGCACACTTATGGCATTACCTAGTGGGGCCAGTGGCTCCTTGCAACGTGTACATTAGTGGTACTCACCATCAGTGATATTACATCAGTAATATTCACCTGTTGTGGTTGTTGCTGAACTTTATTCTGTCTCTGACAAAACAGGACACGCATACTCAAAAACAACCCTTCAACGCGCTGCCCTACAGCTACAGCTAAAAAGTGCTGTTTTGCAGGCGATTTTGGCAATTTTTGTGTGTGAAATTGTAAAAAATTGCAAAAATTTGCTCGAAAATTTACTTGCCAGAAAAATCGGAGGGGGGGGGTCGGTGAAATCGTCTCGGGGGGGTCCCTATCTGGGGGGTCTGGCCTAAGTCGGGTGGGGGGCAGACCCCCCCAGACCCCCCTGTTACATGTATGGTTCTGACGATATGGGCATTTTGAGAATTTGCGAACAGAACAGTTGCATTTGGTATACAATGGTAGTTTGATATGTTACTCAGTTTTGTCATATGTAAGACACAGAGCCATTGAATTTCTGCTCTAGAAGCTTTTGATTTTAAGGTTCTATCATATTCTTGTGAAACAAGTGCAGAAAGTTGTATCTTAAAGTCAGCAACTTGTAGAGCAGAGAAGGTCGTTTTTTAAACCAGCGGTTCAAAATAGGTCAGATACACTTTTCTGATAGATAATTCGCTTCACAAGCGCAAATGACCCTTTTAGCAAATTTGTAGTTACGTACGTGTAGTGTACGTACATGATTATCCGTTTGGTCAGGGCTTCTGTTTACATAGTTACTTAATGTCTCTGCGCGAGTCTTATCAAGCTCTGCTCTGACCTTTACACTCTCGACGCTTACCTCTCTGCTGTGCGGCTGTGTATTAGGATTGTATTGTTTGACTGTCCGGCCCGGAATATAACGAACATCTAACAGTGTTCTGCTCTACAACATGCTGCGCTACACTGCCGTATACCTATATCACTAGGCTATGGGCTGTTGCTTTCTGTAGAGCGCACGGTTTCCGGTGTTCCCCGATTGTGGCTTGTCTGTTTTGCTGCAAAGACCGTGGCCTGCAGCAGCAGGCACCAGCAGCCGAATTGTTTGCATCGACCGACGGACCGAGTCTGCAACACCGCTGTGGCTGATGTCAACTTTACTTCACTGCTGTGAGCAGTTTGTTTACTTCCGTAGTAATCTAAAGGACAGTTAATGGAGCTCCGCATCTGTTAACTTTTGCGGTCTGTGCTTAACTACATTTGCTGATAAGCCAAGCGGTGCTGCCAATTTGCGCTAAAAATGCACGCCTGGGTGGAGAAGGCTAACTAGAGACCTGCACGGGCCGGGCCTACAGAGGAATTTTAGAGGATTTCAACCGGGCCAAGCCACAAAATTGCATTTTCATAAGGGCCGGGCCGGGCCGGGCCGCAAAAATTCGGTTTTTCGGATAGGGGAAGTGAAAAAGGCGCCCCGTGCAGGTCTCTAAGGTTAACACATATTACTTGCCAAGGCGTCATGAGCCCTACTAACGAAAAATAGGGACTGCTTTCGCGTGTAGCGCGCGCAAGTCTTTTATATAATTTTTCGTCACAGGAGTTTAGCATTTAATCCAATCCCTGATGACGAGCGAAACACAGACAGCCCGTTTATCGAGCCCGCTACCGTTGGTGTTCGCCTACCGTACCCCCTCTTGACCTCGATTAAGTGCAACGTATTGTGCCGGTTCTGCTGTCCATACAGAGCGATATCATCACCTAATCTCTTCAGTTCCTGAAAAAACCCCAAAATACAAAATACAGTTTATCTTCTCGAAGTTTTATTGTCTGGTATCAGTATGGGCCGTCCCAATTTAATGAATAGCTACAGTATTAGTAGCTAAGATTTAAAACAGGCCTGCAGTGGCTTAGCGCCTATGCCTTTACCTTCTATACTGGAGGTTGAACGGAATACTAATTAATGCGAATTTCTTTTTTTTAATAGCACAGGCTTTTATTAGCAGTTTTGCCACGCGTAAACTGGTTACACAGGTGTTCTATTACTAATTTCAGATCGATGACAAATTCTCCTCTAAACTGTTTGGAGAGTTGGCGTTCGGCAGCGGTTACAACGGTGCCCTGGCAGCCATATTGGAGGGCGATGAGACTCAGTTGTGGAGGGTCTTTCTGTATCCAAACGGCTATGGTGACTCAGAAGACAAGGAACACCAAACAACTGCGGTGTGTTTCTGCAGTACGTGGCCGGGCGTCTGTCTATAGAAGTTGTGTGATACACCGCTTTTAACAACCTAATTTACATAACTAACTTCCTCTCTTATTTGCATGAAAGCTTTCTTTTCAGTTCCTTAATTATTAGTTGCGTTTGCTTTTGCGTACTGTTATTTTACTAGTGGATTGTTATTTTACTATTTACTGAATTTACTACAAATTCAGCTCTTCAATTTAATTTTTATTTTTATTTTACTATCAGGCAGCTCCGATTTTACTAATTTTTGTTTTACTAATAATTCTACTAATTTTACCACTATTTTATTGCGATTTTACTAGTCATACGTGGAATTTTGAATCAGTGATGCTAAGGTTCTGTGAATAATTGATGTTGGTCCAACGATTTGCTAAATTTGATCATGATATGAAGTTCTCCAGAACTGTAGACACAAAAATGTGTGAAATTTGACCGACAAAACTGGATACACACTGCTTTTATTGCAAAATTGATCAAGATTTTGGCTGGAATTCACCAAAAACTAGTAAAATGGTAGTAAAATTTCTATTTTACTCTATTGACGGCCTTTGGTAATTTAATTTAATTTTTACTTTACTATTGGCTCTTAATTTTACTTTTTACTATTATTTTACTACTAGTAAAATACCACTAGTATTACTAATTTTTGTTTTACTATACTATAGTAAAATAACAGTACTTTTGCGTTTTGGTTGCTGTAGTAAAGTTGCCTAAGTTTCGTTCTAGAATGTAGTTATGTATCAGTTTTACGTTAAAAGATGCTATAAATGACGCATAAAATTATCGGGGTCGCATTGAGCTTACTTGTTTTGTGAACAAAAGCACTGTTGTTTTCGGTTCGAGGAGCATGTACATAAAAATATTTTGTTTTAGTTGCCTGACTGAACGATCAGTAAAAACATGTAAAGGTTTTACCTTCTCTCGGTTCAAGTACTTTCAAGTAGAGTCGTCCGCACAATCGTAACAAAGGCTAAAAAGTGCACTAAGGGGCCGTTCATAAACGACGTCGTTCCAAAATCCCGATTTTTCGGACCCCCCCTCCCCCCAAAATCGCCCTGCGTCGTTTCTTGGGAACCCCCCCCCCTATGGCGACATCGTTTTCGGTTTACCCCCCCCCCCCAATAAAAGGGCAGTAGATACAGTACTGTCACGTTTTTTTGTTACCATACTGCGCAATCAATAGAATAAATCCCTACAACCACTCTGGAAAGCTTTTCTGTATGCAGAAACGTTTGACAGAATGTGCATAAATCGAAAATAATGTAATTGAAGTACCCAAAAAATTCATAAAAAAGCGACGTCGTTTTTTGCTAACCCCCTCCCCCTCCTGGTGCGTCGTCTATCGTCGCATTTCAGCCGACCCCCCCTCCCCCCCTCTGGAACGACGTCGTTTATGAACGGCCCCTAACTGTAGTGGCTGACTGGCTCTGCGCTCGCTGGCTTGGGGAAACGGCTTTCGTTTGGCCTTGCCGATTGCACATGACTCACATAGTTTCATCTGACCTCGGCTGATTTTTAGGCCCTGCACTGACGTAATCAGACGCTCCACATCACGTGATGACCAAACCGACGGTGAGCCAGGCCTGGAGAAACTTGGGCGACAGCAACCACACACCGGCAACAGGTAAGGAGTGAATACCAAACATAGTGTCATGGTCATGCTTACTGCGGGAGGCACCACCGGCTCGCATCCGCGGAGTGAACTCGACGCACTGGAAACCATCCAGATTTTGAGCTACTGTAGGCGTTGCCACCTCCTCCTCAGTCGGAACAGAACAGACACCATGGGTATGTTGTCTGCCACTGCCTGCGTCTAGAACAGAACAGACACCATGGGTATGTTGTCAAAAAATCGTTTTGGATCCCAAATAAGTTAGTGATTTTCCCAGTTAAGAAGGTGAACTTTCTGTTTCAAACAAAGGTCGATTGGGTTGGACCGCAAAGAATATATCGTTGCCAGGTATATTGTCGTACATGCAAATTTGAATATTGTAAGCAGCCTTTTTATTTAACAGTTTCTACAATTTCTTGATCACAGATGTAGTGACAGCAGAATCTGGTGCCTCTTATGACTCGAAGGGCTCAATTATGAATCGTGATTTGCATCGTGAGCAAATGCCGAAACGAAAAGGATAAAAAAGTGGCAGAATACAAGTGACGACGAACGATGAGAGTTAGTTTGGTCGAGCCAAAAGTGGAAAGTAAGTGTCTAGATATTTTCTGTACTGTTTGTATGTGTTTCAAAGTTGCAAATTTCTTTGTTTCTGCATGCAGCATCAAATATATGAGTTTTTAAGATTTCATGAAGCAGTTCACTTTTGATCACAGTGACTTTTTAGTATGGTATTCTTAAACAAAACGAGTAGTTTCTGTGCTTAGTGTATGTTTGCTCGTGTATATATGTAGAAGGTTTTCGCAGCATGGTTTTCAGGGTAGTCCTGTGCGTCTCACATTCTGTCATCAAATTGTAACTCAGGGCAGTTACGAGTTATGTTTTGCGGAAACAACTTGTAAAATGTACACCGTACTGTAAAAAATCGAAATTTTCTGACATCATCGGTTGCGCATCCATACTGGGGTATTTGACTGGGGTCAGTGGATTAACATTTCCAGAGCTCTGGTGTCCAATTCTATAGAGGCAAGTGGACTTAAGCACCGATCATTACCGCAAGCACATGAAAGCCAGACACTGGGAGTGTTGCTCCGCTGCATCCAAGATTAGCTCCTGTCTCTGAGCGGAGTTTGTCCCATAGAACATGATTAAGTTGGTACTCCTTTTGGAGGAGACCCAGAGGAATTGTGCATGACCGATACGCCAGTCGTGTCACGATCTACATTTCGTAAAAGTGCCCATGCACCTTTGCGACTTGAGACCGATTTTGAAAACGGTATGTTGCTATTTTGAACTCTTGGACTTGAATGTGGTGAATCAACAGTAAATGCACAATCTCTTCTGGGTATGCAATGACTAGGGACTGCTATGCCTACAATACATAACTTTTTTTGACAAGAGCTGGCGGCGAAGTTCTCGCCACCAGTAACCACTCACGACATGGGCTCCATTAATGGATAATGAACAATGAACCGCCAAAATGCAAATGTTTGGGCTGCAGAGCATGCATTGTCAAATGAGAGTGAGCGTATGGCTTGATCAGTAATATGTACCACGTATTC
The DNA here is from genome assembly GCA_030248155.1 of Sabatieria punctata. Taxonomy (NCBI): domain Eukaryota; kingdom Metazoa; phylum Nematoda; class Chromadorea; order Araeolaimida; family Comesomatidae; genus Sabatieria; species Sabatieria punctata. Next base: position 53,475 of record JASANB010004190.1, read on the forward strand.
CGTTTTCCAATGAATAATTTGTTTACATAAGTTCGTTACACTTGAGCGCAACCTTGTTTGTGGTTGTGGTGTGCGATAGTTACACTATGCATCATGTAGCTTTTCACATTGTTGGCGATGCGCCGCAACTTTATTTCTCCTGGTCCTTTGTACTGTTGCTAAGTAAATTTATTTTTAATATAATTAAATTATTATTTACTTACCACATGCCCGGAGAAATATAATTTAATTAAAATTTACTTACCACAACTGAGAGAAATTTAATTTAATTATAATTTACTTACCCCATTTAATTAAATTAAGTACATTAAGTATGTTTAAAATAGGCCTGATTTTGGCGGCTAACACCTTCAGCTTTCCTTCCAACTTAGCAAGGATGCTAAGCAACAGTTGTCTAGAATGAAAACCAAACGTGGGTGTGACAGGTTAAGTCAACAACAAACATGGACAAAGGGGGCTTAGGGGTATACCCGCCTCAGGCTCAGGTATCCCATTGTCCAATATAACCTGGCCTGCCAGCATCTGGCCACTTAGTCGCCTGAGAACGTAGGCACTAAGCTGATTAGTAAACACTTATGATTGACAGTCGCAACACACAAAGGCAAAAAGGACAGGTGTATCTGCCAGTTCCTTTTTGTAACGCCGTGCCCTGATAGTCTGCCCATCTCAAGTTGTTGCAATGCATAGTGCTCATCGGTGGGAACCGTCTGTACCTAAACGGGCGCTTGTTTGGTCGTCAGATAAAGGGTACATTATTTTTGATACAAAGACTGTTGCGTCGGCTGCCACCAGTGTGATCGTTGGAACCAAATTCAAGCATTTCATGAAGAGTTTGATAGCGAAATTGTGGCCATCTCGGACAGTAGCGCTGAACTGACTCAACGTTGTCAAGTAGCTCTCAACTCCCTGACCACAACTAACGATAGTAGTGGCGATGAACCTGATGGTTATGTGCCTCAGTCCAGTATCTATCTGTTGTGTTGCCCACATACATGTAACAGGTCATCCGCCGATGGGGGGAGGGGGGTTGGGGGGTCTGGCGCCGGCCGGGGGGGGGGGTCTGAGCCAAAATTTTGGGGGAGGGGGTGGGCACAAAAAAACGCTCAAAAATCGAGAAAAATCGCAATTTTTTGGCTAAAAATTGAAAAAATCGCTAATTTGGGCTGAAATACAGCTAAAAAGTGCTGTTTTGCAGGCGATTTTGGTAATTTTTGTGTGTGGAAGTGTAAAAAATTGCAAAAATTTGCTCGAAAATTTACTTGCCAGAAAAATCGGAGGGGGGGGGTCGGTGAAATCGTCTTGGGGGTGGGGGGGGTCCCCATCTGGGGGGGGTCTGGCCTAAGTCGGGTGGGGGGCAGACCCCCCTGTTACATGTATGGTTGCCCATGAATAAACTGTTCTCTTCCGGTAGTCATCTCTTAGACTATATGACGCGCGTTACCTACCAACAGGAGGCCCAGTGCAGTCCTTTGTTCGCAGTATGAATGGCGGTCAACAGTTATGCAAATTGACCTGGCTACCTCTCTGCCACAAACGGGGTCACAAACTGGCCAGCCACACGTCAGCACAAATTCTACAGGCAAATATTTCAAATTCTGCCATATTGTAGCATAGTCAAATGTTTGTGGCGTTTGCAAGAAAATTTGTGGTGTCACAAAAAAGGGATGGAAATTGTGATTTGTACTGTAGATAGCGAACAAGATAACCAATACACTTGAGCAATTTATTTGACATCCACCAAATATTAACATTTCTGGAATCAACAGTGACAGTTTTATATTCATTACCATACTTAACCTGAAATGGCTTCAGTGTCCTCATTATCACCACACCTGCTATACTTCTTTCTTCAGTAGGAGCTTCAGTAATCAGCCCCACCGCCAATGCAGTGTAGCGGTCATCAAACACTAGAAATTGCTGATCACCTAGAATCTCTTAGTATCGTCTCTCATATGCATCCAGCTGATTACGTGCTTCTGCCAATGATGCTTCAATATGCTTCTTCCTTTCGTTGGACACCTGATCTGCATCTGTAAAGTATGCGTCGGTTTTTGACTTCTTCAGCAGCTTGTTCTTCTCAACCATGACAGCGTTTTCGACTGGATCTGACAGCCCACTGTAAGGTGACACAGATGTCAAACGCATCCATTTGTCTCGCTTGAATCGCTCCATTTTTTCTTCTTCTACTATCATCTTTGCAACATCATACTGAACTTCATCAGCAAGCAGCTGCTCCTTCCGACCTATGACCACACGAGGACGTTTTGGTTGTGTCTCCTCTTCCACTATGGCCTCCTTTTCTTGCTGCTTCTCTACCTCCTCTTCCACTAAGCCTTGAGCAATCCTCCTCCTCTGCAGCTGTTCTAGCCATACTTCTGGTCATCATTCACATTGACCGGATGTAACCTAGGCGCATTCAGTAGATCGATCAGTGAGTTTTGCAACAACAGATGACACTCTGCTGTTCAACAACATTGACCACAGCCAGTGGTAAGGGAGCGTCCGTAAATGACTGTTCCGCCGGGCAACCCGCTGGCCGGCCGACTGTAATCAGATTGGTGACAAGCAGCAGGCAGAAGCGAATAGGCGTCTGCTGGTGTCCAGCCTCTCTAAATCGGTCTGTTGATAATTTCGCAATCCAACGGCTAAAGGCAGGGAGCTGCTATTCAGAGGGCCTCAAAGGTCAAATTACATCCTTGACAGCTCTGGCCATCACTTGTTGACCGCTGGCCGTTGGCCGGTGGAACAGAACATTTACCGACGCTTCCTAAAGCTCGATCACTCAACAACAGAAAGGATCGGCCTTCCATGGCTTTAGAACGTGTTAGAATAGCACTGATCTCAGTTTCATCTATGACAACAATCTTGTGTTGTTCACCTTCAAACAACTCAGGTGCCTCTTCAGCTTCTATAGCACCTAAGTCTCCAACAACACTATAGCTCTGCACATGCCTGCTCACACACAAGCTAAGCTTGCATGTGACTTTCTAGCATTAGACATAATGTATTTTTAGTTCAATTGAATGGACGAAAAAGCCCTCAACTGAAGTTTTTGTACATACCGTATAGTGCTGTTTATTGTAGCCCCTTATTATAGCACCCCGGGTACTATAAATGGAGACAGATTTCTATTCTGAAATGAGCAGTTATCCGCGCAAAACGTGCGAATAATACAGTATTTTCTGGTAGTAAACCTTTTTTGAATGAAGAAAAGCAGTAGAGAACAGTGTTGTGCCTAGCTCAAATTTCTAAAACTCCGTAAGTATTCAGTAAGTAAATCCAGATTTTTTGAAATTCAGTAAGTATGAGTAAGTACTGGGTTTTTCAAAGAATACCCGGTAAGTACTCAGTAAACAATTCAGTAAATTCAGTAAAACCTTCGAAATTTAGATATATACAATTTATCTGAAAATGTTTACCTGATGCAGTCAGGCACTTAACGCTGTTTATGGTACCGTCACCATGTAAGGTGCCGGTACCATATATGGTACCGGTAGCTAGGGTAGTGGTTCCATTTATGGTACCCCCACGTTCGGCGACTGTGGTGTGATACATAGTGACTAGAGGTTGTGGCTCTAGATGAAAAGCCTGGCCAAATTGGTAGGTGAAGATTTGTTCCAATTTTCGCCATTTCCTCACAGTTCATCAGATGGGTGCAAAAAACGTCGATCAAAACATAGCTAATAGTAGCAGCTATAGTTTCTACTTCTATAGTTTTTGCGTCTGACAGTCTGTTTGCAATTCTGCCGGGCAAAGAAAGCTTAGAATGCAAGCTGTGAAAATTGCAAAAAATTGGCAAAAATTATGTGTCTTTGTCGTTAGCAGATCTATTAGCGAAAGAAAAACCGTATATTTTGTTGCACAGGTGCGGTGAGCTACCTATTGCAGAATTTTTTTCTCAGTAAACAACTCAGTAAATTACCGAGTTCTGTAATACTTGTTCAAGCTTTCGACAAAATGTAATCTTCGAGTGTAATGTGTTCGAGCTTGTAATAAAAAATGCTTTCGACATTAAATTATTGCAGTAAAAATGGTTTTGCATGTTTAGAATCCGCTAAATTGCTAATAATTCAGCTGATTTATTGCTAGCTATGCGTAAAACGTAAATTAAAATTCGTAACGAAAATTAATTTTCCTATTGGCTCCATTTAATTTTTATATTCGTTTCTATATTTTTCTAATTTTCGTATTCGTATTCGATACGAAATATAAAAGTCCTCGTTTTAATTTACGTACCAGTAGGAAAATTAATTTTCGTGCCCATCCCTCCTAACTACACATGAAGAAAACAAACACACTTTTGTACTGTTACAGTACAAATCACAAGGTGCATCCCTTTTTGTGAGACCACAAATTTCCTTGCAAACACCGCAAACATTTGGCTATGCTACAACACGGCAGAGTTTGTAAGATTTGCTTGTAGAATTTGTGATTTAGTTTGTAAGCCACAAGCATTTGTGGGAGGTTGTGGTAGCTGTTTGTAGAATTTGTGCTGATTTGTGGCTAGCCAATTTGTAGCGTTTGTGACCCTGTTTGTGGCAGAGACGCACAGATGTAGCCAGGTCAAATTGCATAACTGTTGACCGCCATTCGCACTGAGAACAAAGGACGGCACTGGTCCTCCTCTCTGTAGATGTGCTTTCCAAAATGACCGGTAAAATGGGTAGGCCGGTAGCAGTAGTAAGTGTTCCAAAAGTGACAACAGGGACCAGCAGGATGGATAAAACCGGTAGGCCCGGAGAGGGCTCACCGTTCTACCCGTCTTTTGTTCTTATCCCAGGTCGATCACAGAGTTGCGCATGGGCAGACCCGCTGCTTTGTACTTGATAGCGTTCAGTTTCACTGGATCACCTCTCTACTCTACAGTTAGAGGAATGCGCTCAAAAACTACTAAAACGCCAGCCTTAGGTTTTGCTCCGCCTCCACTAATAGTACGATTAATTAGCTCACTCTCAGGAATTAGTGCTATGAGCAACATCAACAACAACGGTGAACTTAAGCTGTCAGCCTGTTCTATCAAACGGTTGATTTCGGCGGCACTCAGGTACCACTCCGGCGTTTCTATATTCTGCGGCTCTGCTGCCCCGGCGGCACTTCTGACATCATCATGACCTTGACCACTGACGTTTGATAGCATATTCAAATGGCGGGACACTTTTTTCAAACAAACGAGTTGTATGCTGTCCAGGTTCCACTTTAGAAATACTAGGCACTCTCATCACAAAGCCGGTTAGCTAAGAAAGCAAGAGGAAAATGACCGTACAATTAGCAGTAGCTAATAGCAATAGCAGTAGCTAATTGTAGTGACTAGCCTGCTCTGTTCATTGATGGCCATCTGTTGACCCGTATTTGTAGCCCAGTTTGTGGTGTTTGTGGCAGAGGCTGCTGTTTGTAGAGCCACAAACACTACAACCATTTGTGGTAGGTTGAGTTTGTGGAATTTGTGGGTCACAAAAAAAGGGATGCACCTTGTGATTTGTACATTACTTACGAAAAATGTCAGTGCACTGATGTACGATGACAGTGATGGCACTAAGCAACCGAGACGGTAGAGGGAAGAAGTTAACGATAGTCCAGTAGTTCTGATCGGCGTTGCAAACAATTCCATTGTATGTGTAGATGGCGGCGACGCCCACCGTCACTGCAACCCTGCCAATGAGACCAATCACGAATTTTAACTGTCCTGCAACAATTTGGCTCTTTGCTCAGTGAAAAGTTGAAATGCAGTGGTGGCGAAAACAGGTAACCGCATATTCTAAGCAAGCAACCTACCGTCTGTGAAACCGAAAATCATAAGCAGGATTCCATTGCAAGTGAGGGACAGGTAACCGGCCGGTTTTCGGCCCAGCATTAACAGTAATGTTGAGATGATGTATGCAGGAACTTCGATTGGAGCAGCCGCAATAACTTTGTTCAGAAAGAAACTTTCAGAGAATGTGTATGAATTTGCACTGAACGCATAATAGACGAAAATGTTGATAAGCCTAAACTCTCTCTCCTGTATTCAGAGAAATTTGCATAGAATGCCAACTGGTATTGGGGTCTCTGTTATGTTGGCGCTGTATAAAGAGCCGCTCACCACAAAAGGAAAATGATACCAGTTCGTAAGACCAGAATCTTGTAAGTGAACATTGACAATAGAGCGGACTTCCGAGAGGACGTAGCATTCACCTGCAACAGTTCCTGCAAGCTGAACAAACACACCATAGTCGGCATGACAGAGGAGTGGGCACATTCGCCACCCTCACTTTAATCCCCATTTCAAGCTTAGGAAAACTAAGCTCAGAAAGGAAAAGTTAGGGCAAGGAAAGGTTGACGAATAAAAACCAAACGTACCTCTGCAACATCGTCAGCCATCTTCTGGTAGTCAAATTCGAGAGGGACTCTTCGATTATTCACCCTGGCCTCCAACTCAATAATTTCACGAACGCCCTCTACTCTGCCTTTAGACAGCAGCCACCGCGGGCTCTCCGGTAGTATTCTACAGACTTGAGCAATTAACATAATTAATTAACTAATGTAGTTAACCTCTTGCAACATACCTACGCCATATGGCGTAGGAGTCCATCCAATCGGGAATGGCCAATCCGACATGATAAAAATTAAATACGACTGTCGGTGGAAGCGCGCAGATATCGGCTGAAACTCTGTCGCCTGTAGTTCAGCCGACAGGTAACCTATCGGTTCAAGCATTCCCCCGTCGTTCTTCGGTGCTTCTATCCTGTCGGGCAGTGAGATTCGCAAATTAAAATAAAAATTAGAGTGCAATTCGTGAAATTTCGTTTGCGCAGGCAAAAGGTTACCTTTGTACTGTCACTGTGTGTGATTAGCAATCATTGAGAATGAATAGAATAGAGTACTCACACAATTTTATTTTGAATAGCAATTCTCTGACAACAGAATCTTTGAAGCTACATCCATAAAGTCGATGCACTTTTTGGACCGGAATTTTCGGCCCAGACCACTTTTTTGGTGAAATTAAGCTAAATCTGTCGGGAAAATCAAGAAACAGTGGTGATCTATGCGATGCGATCAATTGTTATCCAGTTCCCAATCGAACTTTGGTGGCGGCGGCACCATTCATTTTTACGGTGTACAACTGTGAAAGCAGTCACTCCTCACATCCACATCCCATACATGACTCTGGGGACTTTACACACACCTTCCCTCTCTCCCGTCATAGCCCTCTCGCTGGAAATTCTGGCGATTTTTTTAGAAAAATCGGCAATTTTACAGTGATTTAGCGTTTAGCGTTTTTGTCTATTTTAGGAAGTCGACCTACTCATCCGTCAAAACTCATATTCTCCAGATTTTTCTCCCCCAATACCTAATTCTTTCTCACCTGGGTAAAACAATCGTATTTCATCAAAGAGGAGGCACATTGCTTAGCATTAGAAATAGCAAAAATTATAGTTTTTATTTTAATAAGGAGAAAATAGCAAATTACCGGTGTACTCCTCAAGAAACATGCCACAAAAGAAATTAACATTACAATCTATTTTTAATTTAGTATCTAGGTTTTTAGTTGATTGGCGCAAAACAGTTTCCTAGTTAAAACTAATTTTAGATCTTACCTTTAAAATTATAAAGCATTTCAAAAGGTCTCAATCAGTATTGGGTAATGGGGCAGAAAACCCCAGATTTTCCATTTCTATCAAATTCTCCGTGTATAGAAAGCAGCGCACAAAGCTGTAGCCTTCTCCAACCAAAACCATTAGATTAGATACAAACTAAATCTTGCGTTATCTGCGTACCAGCAAACGTTTAGCTATGCTTGTGCTTGGCTCTGACCCACAAAGGCCAGCTTATAAAAAAACGTAGAGTGCTGCCAGCTATAGCGATTTTTGGCGCTTGCACCAATTTTAAACAGGCTGGCCTGGCGCTGGAGATGTGGTGGGATCACATTACACTGCATTTTGTAGATATTATTTGGGTTCTTAAATATATGGCGTTTTTTCATTTGATATGACCAAATATAGACAGCAATTTTGAAGCAACAAAAGCTCAAATCGTTGTGCAATCTAAACATCCTAATAGGCAATGGCGCAATGATTCAAATGATATAAGTAGCTCAATTCTTCTCACAAAGATACAGTAAAATGCTTACAGCCGAGGAACGTTTTATCTCTACCTTTTATTTTATTTCTATTTTATTATTTCTCTCTATCACTGATCCCACCGGGGGGAGAAAACCGATAGGATAGCTACATTGTATGCTATCGGCTGAACAGATTCCCCGCCCTATCGGCTGAATTGAAAAATCCTTCACCCGACACCTATCGGGTTTTGTTCCCCGTCCAATTGCCCCGATACCATATCCTATCGGCTGAAGCCTCTTCCACCGATAGGTAAAAACGACGGTATGTTGCAGGAGGTTAAGCTTCACTTACGTGACACAAACAAGCGCTAGCATCCCCGGCGTGGTGCACAGTCCGTTTAGCACTGCCCAATTCGGAACTAAATATGCTAACAGAGGAAGAATGGTTGAAGCAAAGGAGTAAGGCAAGAAAAACAGACCACCCACGATGCCGCGGCACCTACCTACCAGAAGTTGCATACCTGCAACAGAAAACTACTTACAGGATGCACTGAGCCTCACACATGTATGCTAATGAATGTATGTATGGTAATGTACTGTACCACTTCCTTAAAACATCGTACCCTATCACACTGAAGCACTTAACGCCATTTATGGTACTGGCACCATACTGGCGTATCCAGGATATTGCAAAGGGGGTTGTAAAATTTTGAAAGTGACTGTTGGGCCGCTGCCCAACCAGGGTAGGAAAATTAAGCAGAATCAGCCTTCAAAAACGCGTCTAAAAGGCAAATTGCAAAAGAAAAGAGAAAAATGCTCTCACAGGTGTGCCGATCCTATCTATATTTACATGTACGTATGCGACTACAGTGCTTACCATAATAATGGCACCACTCCCTTAAGCGCCGGTATCATTGCTGCCCGTATTGGTCATGATTGGCAGCAAAACTAAACTTACTGTAGCAGTAAAGCGACAATGCAGCCGCAATGTAGCCAGCCATTGTAACCATCCGTAGTACCATAAATATTTCGAAACTCCTTAGGAAACTACTACTGAGCCCACCACAGGACATGACACTTAAGCCGATAAGCATGACTGGCTTTCTTCCGAAGCTGAAAAGCAAGCCGGAAATTATAGAGATATACAGGGTGTGCCAAAAAAAAAAAACAACCCAGCAGATTTTTCGCTTTAGCAACCGCAAATCTCAACCGATTTGAATGAATCCTTTTTTAAATGAAAGATAAATAAATTCTTGAAAGATTGATGCAACGTTTATTAATGTACTCTGCTTAGTTCCTGAGATATTCACTCTCAAAATCAAAACTGTGATTTTGGCAGTGAACAAGAGGGAATTTTTCTTTTTCCGCTGCACTTCGTAATAAAACGGATTCCTGCTACTGTTGAGGGCTATTGGAGGCTTTACTGGTGACACATAAACTCGGTTCACTTCAACACTAAAGTGTCATTAGCCCCCAGCAGTAGGAATCTGCTTTATTATGAAGTGCAACGGAATCGCTCTTGTTCTTTGCCAAAATCTGTTTCGACTTTGAGGGCAAATATCTCAAGAACTAAGCAGTGAATCTCAATAAAAATTGCACCAATCTTTGAAGAATTTATCAATCTTTCATTCAAAAAAGGATTCATTCAAATCGGTTAAGATTCATGGTTGCAAAAGTAAAAAATCTGCTGGGTTGTGTTTATCACTCTTGTTCATTGCCAAAATCTCTGTTTTGACTTTGAGGGCAAATATCTCAGGAATTAAGCAGGCTATCTTAATAACCGATTCATCGGTCTTTCAAGAATTTATTTATCTTTTATTTAAAAAAAGATTCATTCAAATCGGTTGCGATTTGCGTTTGCTACAGCAAAAACTCTGCTGGGTTGTTTTTTTTTGGCACACCCTGTAGTATATACTAGGGTTCCGACGATATATCGATATCAATATCGAAAAGTCGATATATCGACCCTTTTTCCAATATCGACATCGATATCGATATCGCGATATTTCGCATCGATATTTTCGATATTTTATGTGCGGAAAAGTAGGAAAAAAAACAAAAATGACACCAAGTTTATTTCTTTGGACCAGTAATAAACAGTTCTTCTTGTCAGCTCGGAAATCGATGTTTTAATAGTCAAAACCTAACAGTGATGATAGCTCTCAGGAACATCAATTTCTCGGTATTGTCAGCTTTTGTGACAGCAACGCTTAGGTTCTCAAATGTCTGCCGCAACACTGAAGAGCTGCTCAGTCCGCACACTTGAAGCAGGAGGGCAGAAGCAGCATGGGCTAGCATTTTAGCTGAGGGGTCATAAATTTTTAAGTCATGGGGAGGTACCGCCGGCTGATGGGTGGTTGCAAGGATGGTAAGCAAAAAAGTCCAATTTTTTTACTAAAATCAAGGTTTTTGTCTTATTTGTGATTAAAATAAGTTAAAATACGCTATTCTGTATGAGCTCATTTATGCCTGATGAGGGTGGGGCATCGGCACTTTTTCACTTTTTGAGGGGTCAACTTTTTCATTGAAGGGCTTCAGAAGGGGGCACTAGCTTTTCTGCGATTCTCTACTTAATTGATATCACATTGCTGATTGCATCAGTGCTTGACTGATAAGCAGCAAGAGCAGTCTGCTCTTTCAAATTCTCAGATTTTCCTGCATAGCTATAAATATCGATATCGATCGATATTGAGCTGAAAATATCGATATCGATATCGATATCGAATATCGTTGAATTTTGATATCGTCGGAACACTAGTATATACAGAGGTGCACAAAGAAAATGTCCTCTCCACTTTTCGGGTTCACCAAAATAACTGTTTTTCACTCAATTATCAACGAATTTGAACCAAATTTGGAGGGTAGGTGCCCAATTAGTCCGGCTACTTGTGTTACAGCTACGCCCGTGAAATCACGGCCGCCTATAGACCCAATATAGTGCAATTTTATGTAGAAGTTTCAAAACCCTCGCTCAAAGTACGCGCGAGAATCCGATTTTCAAAGTTGGAAAAAAATCGGGATTTATCATCATTTCCAAAGCTACGTAACATTTTGAGGTTCACTAAAATTGCCCGTTTTCAGTCAATTCTCTGCCAATCTGGACCAAATTTGCAGAGTACGTGCGCAATGGGTCTGGCTAACTCTGCTAGAATTTGGGCGCGAAAATTCAAATTTTGGCGGGAAATTTAAACGAATATGTGAATATCATAAAATGGTCTCATAAAAACGGCTCTTGAAAGCAAGTGTGCTTTTGAAAGCAAACAGATAGCGCTACATTTTCATGCAATTTAAGTGCTGAGTTTGGAACGGTGCCGGGGTCAAATTGGCCCCTTCGGTATCCGCCCATTTCGTCCCGACCGTTTCGTCCCCTTGCTGTTAGTCCCGGCCGTTTCGTCCCGACCGTTTCGTTCCGGCCAAGTTTTAATGTGACCGTTTCGTCCCGGTCCACAAAGTGAAACATGCACATCCACGGCGCGAAAACCAAATCGTTCATTCTTTAAAACACAAGCCAGTCTGTCATACGTACTCATACAGTAATAAAGCCATGTACTGTATAATAGCATCTGTACACAGTAACAATACTATGCTCTGTACGGCCCGGACAGTTGGTGTAGTGGTTTTGTTTTTTTGTTTGTAAAAGTGGTTTAGGTCGCAAAGCCCTATGTGCGTGGTTAAAGTAATTTTATTAAAAAATAAACAGAACAAAATGCCCAAGACTGAGACCAAACAGATAGGGGTGGGGACGGGCCGCTAAACGGCCAGTTACACCTACCGTTGTCAAGTAAATTAAAATTAAAATTAAATTAAATTCGAAAATATTTTACTTCCGAAGAGTAAATTAAGTGCCAAGTAAATTAAAATAAAATTAAATCTCTGACGAAAATGGCGAAGCAAGTAAAAAGTAAATTAAATTAGATCGAAAAGCCTGAAAAATTTACTTTCAATTTACTTCTAATTTACTTGTAATTTGCTTCATTGACTATTCGATCTGTTGTGTATATCGTAATTGGTCAGGACTAAACCTATAGAGGTTACTGTAGATGCTTGCTTTATAAACCCAAAATGATTATTTGGTGATTTCACAACTATCAAACATCTTTCTCAAAAATCTTAATTTGAATCCTATGCTACGTATAGAATGTGAGTGAAGCTACAGTTTTCGTGCCACCACTGCTGCATACATGTCACAGGTCATCTGCTGAAGGGGGAGGAAGGGTTGGGGGTCTGGCGCCGGCCGTGGGATCTGAGCCCAAATTTTGGGAGAGGTTGGGCACTAAAAACCCTCAAAGATCGAAAAAAATCGTAATTTTTTGGCTAGAAATCGTCAAAAATCGCTAATTTGGGCTAAAATACAGCTAAAAAGTGCTGTTTTGCAGGCTATTTTGGCTATTTTTGTGTCTGAAAATGTAAAAAGCCGCAAAAATTCGCTCAACAAATTACTTGCCAGAAAAATGGGAGGGGGTAGGGAAAATCGTTTCGGTGGGGGTCCCCATCCGGGGGTCTGGCCTAACTCGGGTGGGGGGGGGCAGACCCCCAGACCCCCTCCTGATACATGTATCCACTGATGCATGAAAACCCCTCTGTTTCATCAAATCCCGGTCTGTCCATAAGTTACAGTGTTAGCCAAAGCTTTACATCTGTTGCTTTGCTCCTAGAAAAAATAATTATAATGCATTTCTGAACAACTGATTTTACCAAAAAACATGAAGCTTAACAAAAGGATGGAGTTAGATTCATAGTTCCATCAGTTTACTGTAAGTCCATACTCAGATATTTGGTGATTTTGTGGTATTTTCGACAATTTTTTCATAGAAAAGTAAATTAGAATTTAATTAGAAGTTGAAAGTAAATTAAAATCAAATTAAATTGTTGGTAAATCAGACGAAGTAAATTAAAAAGTAAGTAAATTATTTTGTGGAGGTGCAAGTAAATTAAAAAGTAAGTAAATTACTAAACTAATTTACTTGACAACGGTAGTTACACCCTACCCCGACAAAATTTACTAAAATCGGTATTACAAAGAGCGTTGCGGAAGGCTCGCGCGGAGCGCAAATTAACACAATTTATATCACACGAAAAGTTGCGGGTCATATACCCGCAAACAGGCCGTCGAGTTTTTTTGCTCATACTCACTTCCAATACAATCATTATCCCCCAAAAAAAGTCATAGAAATCAACCCAAGTCCCCAAACACGTTAAACAACACAAATTGTTTAACCGGCAAAAAAGGCATAGAAATCGACCCAAGTCCCTAAACATGTTAAACAACACAAATTGTTATGAACTACAATGATCTTTCAACAAAGAAACACGCAGAAAAAAACACGAATTCCAACTTTAAGAGTCAGTCTCTGATTCGATCGAGTCTTGGTATGTCAAGTTGAAAATCGAACTTTTGCGTAGAGACCTGTGCGTTGGTGTACTAATAGGCATTCATGAGTTATGTTAAACCTGCAAAGGGTTTATGGATTTGACGCTCCATTCCCGAGATACAACCCGCCAAAAATCGGCCCGCTTAACTATGGGACCAAAATTCTCAACTCGAATTTCTTTTGTACCAATAAGAGTTGGGACTAAAAAATTGGGGATTTTAGGTAACTTTTTGAGTAGTTTAAGAATTTTTGGTCCAAAATTATTTTTGAGTAAAAATTTTTTTTGCGACCACTTTTGGCCGGCCCTAGCTCGTCTGGAACCCCCCTACACAGTTTTTTTTATTTCAGGATTTTGTAGCGCTATCAATTTGCCAGACTATGGTGTAAAGCATTTTGGGCTGCGACCCGACATTCGTGAGATATTCGCATCCGAATGGCCAAAACCATGCAGAATTTGCTAGTTTTGCAGTACACAAAGCTATGATGCCGGATTACTTTCATTATAATGAGAGTTGGGACTATAAAATTGGGGATTTTAGGTAACTTTTTGAGTAGTTTAAGAATTTTTGGTCCAAAATTATTTTTGAGTAAAAAATTTTTTTGCGACCACCTTTGGCCGGCCCTAGCTCGTCTGGAACCCCACTACACAGTTTTTTTATTTCAGAATTTTGTAGCGCTATCAATTTGCCAGACTTTGGTGTAAAGCATTTTGGGCTGAGACCCGACATTCGTGAGATATTCGCCTCCGAATGGCCAAAACCGTGCAGAATTTGCTAGTTTTGCAGTACACAAAGCTACGATGCCGGATTACTTTTATTATAATAAGAGTTGGGACTAAAAAATTGGGGATTTTAGGTAACTTTTTGAGTAGTTTAAGAATTTTTGGTCCAAAATTATATTTTTGAGTAAATTTTTTTTGCGACCACCTTTGGCCAGCCCTAGCTCGTCTGGAACCCCCCCTACACAGGTTTTTTTATTTCAGAATTTTGTAGCGCTATCAATTTGCCAGACTTGGTTGTAAAGCATTTTGGGCTGCGACCCGACATTCGTGAGATATTCGCCTCCGAATGGCCAAAACCGTAGCTTTGTGTACTGCAAAACTAGCAAATTCTGCACGGTTTTGGCCATTCGGAGGCGAATATCTCAAGAATGTCGGGTCGCAGCCCAAAATGCTTTACACCAAAGTCTGGCACATTGATAGCGCTACAAAATTCTGAAATAAAAAAAAACTGTGTAGGGGGTTCCAGACGAGCTAGGGCCGGCCAAAGGTGGTCGCAAAAAATTTTTTTACTCAAAAATAATTTTGGACCAAAAATTCTTAAACTACTCAAAAAGTTACCTAAAATCCCCAATTTTATAGTCCCAACTCTCATTATAATGAAAGTAATCCGGCATCATAGCTTTGTGTACTGCAAAACTAGCAAATTCTGCATGGTTTTGGCCATTCGGATGCGAATATCTCACGAATGTCGGGTCGCAGCCCAAAATGCTTTACACCATAGTCTGGCAAATTGATAGCGCTACAAAATCCTGAAATAAAAAAAACTGTGTAGGGGGGGTTCCAGACGAGCTAGGGCCGGCCAAAGGTGGTCGCAAAAAAAATTTTTACTCAAAAATAATTTTGGACCAAAAATTCTTAAACTACTCAAAAAGTTACCTAAAATCCCCAATTTTTTAGTCCCAACTCTTATTGGTACAAAAGAAATTCGAGTTGAGAATTTTGGTCCCATAGTTAAGCGGGCCGATTTTTGGCGGGTTGTATCTCGGGAATGGAGCGTCAAATCCATAAACCCTTTGCAGGTTTAACATAACTCATGAATGCCTCTTAATACACCAACGCACAGGTCTCTACGCAAAAGTTCGATTTTCAACTTGACATAGGGATAAGGGCGGAGAATCGATCGAATCAGAGACTGACTCTTAAACCGCACACCCAAACCAACACATTTTACACAAAAAACCACCAGAAACAAAATCACTCCTGCCACAAACACAACAAATTTGCATAAAGGAAAGTCACAAAAAGAAATCTCAACGCCCAGCCATCACTTCGCAAACTACTACACTAAAGCAAAAGAAAACAGAAAGCTAAGAAAAACTCGAGGGCGCTTAGAGATTTGTTGTGACGTCAGGACTGCTGAGCGCCATCGAGTTTTTGTGACTTTCCTTTATGCAAATTTGTTGTGTTTATGGCAGGATATTTATCCATAAAATTTGTTAATTTATAATTGATTATTATCATTAAACACATGAATTTCTGTTCGCCAATAGAGGTGCAACAGCAAATAAAAATACCGGATACTGCTTCGAATGTCACCGTCTGACTACTGATCAACAGACAGTGACCCACTAGCCCCGCTGGCCGGTCATAAAACGCCGCAACTATCCTTAGGGGCCGTTCATAAACGACGTCGTTCCAAAATCCCGATTTTTCGGACCCCCCCTCCCCCCAAAATCGCCTTGCGTCGTTTCTTGGGACCCCCCCTATGGCGACGTCGTTTTCGGTTTACCCCCCCCCCCCGATAAAAGGGCAGTACATACAGTACTGTCACGTTTTTTTGTTACCATACTGCGCAATCAATAGAATAAATCCCTACAACCACTCTGGAAAGCTTTTCTCTATGGAGAAACGTTTGACATAATGTGCATAAATCGAAAATAATGTAGTTGAAGTACCCTAAAATTCATAAAAAAGCGACGTCGTTTTTTGCTAACCCCCTCCCCCTACTGGGGATTCGTCTATCGTCGTATTTCAGCCGACCCCCCCTCCCCCCTCTGGAACGACGTCGTTTATGAACGGCCCCTTAGCCCCAAGGCGAATCCGGCTCGGACACTAACGATTACTAAAACAACACAAATTATTTAGTTTCCAGCAACAGAAACTCACCTAAAAACAATTCCAGCTACATTTATCTACATTAACTCACCACACTCCTCAGTATAAAACACCGAACTCAATCCTAAGCTAATTCAAGTGGCTCTCCCTCCCTACACAAGCCGGTTAACCAAATAAACAAAAACACGAAAAAAAAACAGAACATCGAGCTCAGCCTCATGCGAAAAAATCCAATGCAAGAAACAAACCTGGACTCAAACTCCCAATCGAGCGAGCATTCTAAAGACACGACCCGAATCAGACCGCTCCCGTACCGCCAAAACGCTCTGTCGCCCCATCGTCCCTTTTAGTAATTGTTGATACTCAGCCTCACAGAAAATCCGACTGAGACTGGCGTTGACTGAGCTCTCCTCGTTGTCATCCTCCTAGTGGATTGTAATGCTTGGGCTTTGGGGTGGTCTTCGCCTTTGACGTCGGCTTTGCCTTTAGCGTCTGCTTGGATTTCGGTGTAGCCTTGGATGCAGGTGACACCGCCATCGCTGGCGCTTTGTGTTTGGTGGCGGCAGGAGTCTTCCTTGGAGTTTTCAGCGGCGTTCTACTGGTGGATGGTCTTGGTGGGTTAGGTTCCACGACGACTCATCATCTCCAGATGCTGCAATTTTTGAGAATTATTGAACGAAAATACTATTCCCAGCTCAACACATCATACAATAGATCACAGCTTTACCAGGTAGCCTGGCTGCCTAGACGCGAGACAAAATTTTATTGTGTTAACTGGGCCTACTCAGACTACGGCCGGCCGTGTTGCAGGGCCGGCTTCTCTATGCGCGCTCAATACGCCAGGGGCTGGCTTTTAGTGTAACGCACATTAAAGGACTAACCTGGCTGCCTAGACGGTAGAGAAAATTTTATGATGTTAACTGCTGTCATGTTAACATGCGCATTGCAGTAAGTGTCAGATTAAAAAAATTAAATATTAAAAATAGTGCAGCAGATTAGAAATTGCGCATCTTTAGCGTGTATGTTTATGTTTGTTTTTCTGCTGATGCTCATCGCGTCCCGCGCAATGACAACAACCGCAAGACCAATGGCGCCTGTTTGGGATGATGCTGAATGTATTTTCAGTACTGGCACACAAAAACAACAATTCACATTGAGCCAGTTCACGGGTCTCTTCCCGACCTACATTCAGTGGGCGTTGGCTCTCAAAATCAAGAACAGTGGTTGGCCATAAAAAGTTGGCACGACCTTGAGAAACGCCGGAACGTCATAGAAATGTACAAGGAGCGGGAAGGCATCGATTTGAATCTAAATAACATCGCGGACAATCCATCCTGCGCAGCTCAGTAAACTAATGGCCAACAGTTGCTGGGACAAATTGGATCAAAGAGCGGATCTGAATTCGGTGGCGTATTTTACTGAACCTGACCAGTACTTTGCATTCGCGTAAGATCTGACGAAGCATATTTTGGCCATCAGAATAGTTAACGATTCGATGGTTTGCGTCACATACAAACGCCAGTCGGAATTCGTGGCCGGATGGAATGCCCACGTCAGTATTGAGTGATTATCCGCTTTGAATGAGCGCGATACGAATAAAAGTTATTTTAGTTGCTTTTGTTATATTTGTGCATTAGAATTTTTGGAGAAAAAAATTGCTGATCCGTTTACATAAGGAAATTACACAATTGTTCACAGTGCAGCAGCAGACTGATTGCATGATTTCTTTCTGGCATACAAATATGCAATATCATATGCATAAAACATTCGCCTATACAATAGTCATATACAAATTGACCCTGATATCAAAATTTTGCACATTTTTATGTTGTTATTGTTTTTGTGGTTGAATTTGAGTCAACTTCAATTTAGACTGAAAAAAAGGTAGTACTATTCGAAAAAAATAGTCTAGCTTCTTACGTGTTCCCCCAAGCTTCTAAAAAACTTCTTACGTGTTCCCCCAAGCAAAAAAAACCCCATTTTCAGGCGTTTTGGAGCTTTTTGAAATGTTGGACCCCGATCTGGGCAAAGGCCCCTGGACCCCCAACTTGCGGAAACCACGCTACCTCAGGTCGACACGGAGCTGTTACATGAATGGTAAATAGTACTGTAGAAGCTATAAAAAAGAATGACAGTGAACTACATTGTACCAGTTTGGCAGTTGGAAATATGAACTGGATTGAGTTTTTCTTGTTTATACAGTAGTTGCAGACAAAAGCTTATTATGTACTAAATAACGTCGACGTTTTCGATGTCAACCTCTCTGAATATGGTAGTTTATGGACGGTCCCATACTCACAACAATGGCCGCGATACCCACAAATCGGTAGGCCCGCTCACCGCCAAATTTTCTGATTTTGACTACTCCAAATGAATGCCGAGTTAAAGGCAGAACTATTTCTGTCATTTTCAGTAGCTGGTTTTCTTTGTTTCTCATAAGAAATACTACAGAAATCTGCTAAAACAAAACCTGATTCTAAATACCGAAAAAATCTAGGAAAACCAAAAAATCACAATTTCAAATTTGGATCAGTTGAATGAAGCCAATTGCTCCAAGAGACTCAGGGCACGAGCGCAGTTTTATCGTACAATGTCGTGTCTGTGATTCGGCCTTACCTGTCGTATTTGTCGGTAGCGGTAGCCCAGGGCGCCCAAAGCGCCACCGATGAAGTTACACAAGAGCGCCAGCAGACCCAACACGTACTTGTTGCAGAAGTCCGGGCACACAACCGGCACACAGACACACTGG